>BMAW01072504.1:0-33367 GCA_019974015.1 Nephila pilipes | reverse complement strand
CATGCAGCATTGCTAATGATTTTCAGCCATTCATACAACTCATCTCGAGTCTTGGAACGCAAAACAAACAACAACGCGTTATTCGTGTGCAGGAAAAACTTTCATTGTTCTCACTTAACACTTATCTTTTTTTTTTCTCCCAGTTTCTTTTGATATTTACGGCTTGAATTTACACCGCTGGAGGATTTTCCCGCTAAGATGTAAAATCTCCATAGGCAAAAAGCAGCCGTTGGTTCCGGGAGAGAAGCAGAGTTCATCAGGAAATAGAAAAAAGTAAAAAAGGAAAAAAAAGGCTTGATGTATGGGCGGAACGCGCCAAAAAAATGTGGGCGTTATCAATTCTTTTGAGGAGTTACGATGGCGCAAAATAGTATTCATTCTCTACTGCGTCAACACTTTTCAATGCTGGAGGGAAAGAAAGAATAAGAAAATAAAAATAAACCCATTTCAATGTAACTGCACGGATACTAACAGCAGCGTAGAACTGAGGGGAAAAGCGTATATTTGAATGGAAAGAAAGCAGCCAATTTACTATTGTTCTATGGATTTGATGCGTTTGTTGACTCATAATTCAGAGAGAAGCGAAAATATATTTGCCAAAAAAAAAATTTAAGCCTATTTTCTTTTGAAGGTCACCATGATAGAAATATTTCAAAACAAATTAATCACTTGGGGATTTTGGTGAACGTTTATTGTAATATTGAACTAAACTTTGGGAGATATGTTTCGAATACTTTTAAAAGCGTGTAATAGAGAAGTAAACAAAATTCCAAGCTCAGTATATACCTGGGTAGGATGTTCAAAGGGACATATGCAGCCCCCCCCAAAGATTCTTCGAAATTGAAAACATTTTGTGATAATTCTTTTTATACTATCATAAACACTCTAATTAAACTGCAATTTTTCCCCCCCTTCACATGCTTTTATAGAATTTTATTACAACATGAAGGGAAACAACATAAAAAAAAAATTTAAGCCACTTAAGGTCAACAAAGAAAAAATTTTTATTTTAGTTACTTTTTATTAACAATTATAATTAATATAAATATATATATATATATGACAGAACTACAATATTAAGTGGCAAAAAGAAATTCATCTGAAATAAATGTTGGAATGCAGTTTAACCCAACCCACCCTAGGCGACAGGAATTATTAGGTGGTATACAAATGTGGCTATCCTGGTCCGTTTAGCCAAGAGAATTGTCTGACAAAAAAATTTGGCAGTTTTTGAAATCACACCAAGTGTTTGACTAAACTTCATTTTCACCAATAAAATGTAATTAATATTTGAAACATTAATGTCCGAGGTCATCCATCACAAGCTTAAAATGTATTTGAACTTGAGGATGAATAAAAAAGTATTTTAACTGAGGAAAGAAGAATAGAAAAAATCCTTTGCTGTCTGAGAAACAGTACTGATTTATCAAGCTTCAAGTGAAGAGGGTGGTCTTATATTCCTGCAATGCACCTCAAAAAATGCAAGTTTTATTCTTATAATACCTTAGTTATTTTTTCACTCTTACTTTTTTTAAATTTTTATATCTTGATAAAAATTACATCAATACTTGAAACAGGTTTTTTAAAAAAGGAGAAATAAGATTGATATAGCGTATTTATTTACTTTTTTTATCAAATGATAAGTCTGAGCTAAAAAAAATTGCTTCTGTCACGCCAATGACGATACATAACCCCCACATTCGCCCTGTCTACAGGGTCGCCAAGTGGTCTATATATATAGACCCCTTAGGGCCCATTTAATAAACAGTAGGGGTCATTCTATCTGACCCAAGGGGTCGAATGGGGCCCATTGGGACTCGAAAAGGAAAACAGTTCTCCATTACAATACGCAAATCACACATATCTAACTGGTGCAATGCAAAAATTTAAAAATATTTTTATAATTGATCGAATATTATATTCCTTTGCAGTAAATAATGTCCAGAAAATAATCTGATTTCTGTATACTTTACTTACTGTTTCTGATTTATTAAATATTTAGACCATATAGTTTTATTTTAAATTACCTGAAAATTACCTTTGTGGGGGGTTCTATTTTCGAAAAATTATATAGGGGTGATGATCGTGTTTGACTAGACCCTGGAATGCTACTAATAAATTAATCAACACAGAAAACTATTGAAAAGTTTATATTATTTTCATTTAAGTACAAGGCATTTTCAGAAAATCCAGGTTTATGCCTACAAACGTATAAGAGTAAAAACCGTAAGCTGAGTAGAGCCGCATGGATATTGAAAATATGAGTTTGCCAGAATGGGAAAAATAAAATAAAACATACTAACAGAAAATTATTTTGAGTATTGAACAAATTGAGTATTAATCATATCTACAAAAGATAAAAGTACCATACTTTGTGAATAAATGAAGTGAGCTGAAAAGTTCTTCCATTAGACATTTGGGGACAATGTAACATCGTATGTCATTTGGCTCTCTGTGATAAGAGATGGTAACTATGGTTTTACTTTGAACAGAATATTTATCAAACTCCTCTCCCTCTCTACATACCTATAAAAAAGAATTTGCAAAGAAATTTATTTTTTCAAACACGCGGATGAAACAAAAGAGTAAGCATATGGAAATTTGCAGGTCGTCTGTCAGAAATAATAATAATAATATTGACAATAAGTTTTTTTTTTTTATGGACATTGATCGGATTAACTGAGATCCTGAGTTAAAGGAATTCGATGTAACTAGGTTATATAGCCTATACATAAATTGTACAATCTTTTTTACGCATTAAAATAAATCTCTCTCATTTATTTAGCAACCAAAACTCAAGAACAAGATTTTTTTTTTAAAAGAATCAAGACAGTGATAAATTAATCTAAAATCCAGCTGCACATATAGTACATTAATCAGTAGTAATTTTAAACATAAATGTTCAGAAGGTTGGGTCTGAATTATAAAAAATGCGATTATAATGTTGATATATAAAATAAAATAAATATCGTAATCAAACTGATGATAATTGATTAGGATCTCGTTTCTATAAATAATTGTGTATTATTGGTCATTTTATAATGTTAAAGAATAGACCTGAAATTGAAAATTTCTAGTTATCTTAATATACTCATATTTTTGATTTCGTCCTTTAGTATAAGAAACAAGTCTTCTTCATAATATTACTATTTGTATGTGACTGTTCCATTTTCTGATGTAAAATATGTTCCATATTTAGTCTCCTATACTGTAATGCTAATGGTTTTAGTACTTTATGTGTTGCGTTAAATATAAGTGGAATGTTTCCTTTCCTTTCTTCTTGCATTAATACAGTCCGGATGGCGAGCCATTAATGGATTGATGTTGTTTCGATTACAAACGTCGAAACTTTAAAGATAATTGGCACAACTTTCTATCCGAAGAGGTTCCACAAGAGATTCGATCGATCTTCGAGATTAAGGCGAAACGGCCGGAATCTATCGGAGCTGTCTTCATATCGAAATATCGCGGTTGAGTAGGCGATCTTATTACTGAAAACGAGGCTCAGCTAACGGCGTGCACTGATTGAGCATGGACTTGCGTCGGATGAAATAGGTGGCTGGAACGTTCGATACAAATATAAAACTGCTCTTAAAATCTGTCAATGCCGGAAACGATATAATATGTTCAACGCGCAATGCAGAAAGCTTTAAAAAAATTACTGTTGTATTGGATCTTACATCAGATTAAAACATCGACGCAAATAATGATTGAGATTTAATAATATCCGAATAATAAAAAATTATACACAACAGGAGAGCTAAGATTTTAAAGATATGATTCATCGTCTCAAAATATCGATCGCAACACTGCAGAAATAAAGATAAAAAATGTTTAATGTAAATCGCTGTAAATAGATTTCTGGCAAATTAGAATTATTTCGCAGTCTTAAAAAATTTAGTATGGTTGGTTGGGTTATTGAAGCCATATCTCGGAAATAAAGCTGCGCCAAATAAATGATAAATAATGCAGAAAAAGAAAAAATCAGAGAACTTATGGCGTATATGTGGTCTAGAATATGGAAAACTTTAAGAAAGAAATTGAATGTTTTATTCACGTCAAAACTAAGAAATAAACACAGTAATTTTGGCGACGCTGACCTCGTATTTTGTACCTCTCAGTCAAGAAATGACGAGGACGAGACACTGCAAATTGTCACCCACACCATCGGTCTTCGAAACTTCCCAGACCCAAAGCAACAACACCGGCCCTGTTCTACGAATCTATGACCACTAGGGCTACTACGCCCATTAAGGTAAAAAAAATAAATTTACGGGCATGAAAATGAGAAGGATTTAATAGGTGTCCTGGGGACACATCACCTGAGTTTCACTGAAGACAGAAAACAAAGTGGAAAAGAAAAATCAAAGTTAAAATTTAGAGGATGATTCAATGATGAATTCAATATTTTAAAATTTAACTGTTATAATATGTTGTTGGGTAATACTACATGAAGACAATTACTTGAAAAGGCTTTGAATAATTTGGACAAATCATAATCACAAAACCATTTTCCTAAAAATGTTCTAAAATGCAGGCCAATTCCATACAAAAATGTAACTCCATACGTTGAGCAGCACTTTAATATAAAAGATCGAAATTTTATTTGCCAATTACACCTTGCTTAATATATATAACAAAACAAAACACACAGCTTCACAACCACATTTGATGTCTTTTAAAAAAATAGTATTTCATAAAACCCTATCAAAAGTGCGTACACTAAAAAAAAAAAAAAAAAAAAAAAGTGATTTCTCAGCAGGCCACAAAATTCTGGAAAAGGAGGTATTTTATACATTAGAAAGAAATTTGAGTAACGAGCTTCATGCAGCGAACTGATCTTATATTTAATTTTGCAAACAAATAATTTTTAACTGAAAAACAAAAAAATTAAAAAAAAATTTAAATTTATCGATTGATAACTAACACATATGTAAAATAAATGTTAGTTGAGATATAAAGCAGATGCAAAAATTTTGCAAAAGCTCTTCAGAGGAATAAATACGGTTTTTGTCATACAAATAACGAAGATATGAAATTAATATAAAAAAGTTATTGAAAACATTTTATTACAATATATAATATCCATGACAAGTTTTCCAATGAACAAGTTTATGACACCAAAAGTGCTAACTTTTTTTTAATTATTATTATTCCAATCTTTTCTATACAAAGGTGTATGATAGCTAATACATTTCATATTAAATCTACATAATTTAAATCTTCAGTTTAGAATTTTATGTAGAAAATTTCGATGTCGATGGCTGGTGATATACAAAAATAAAAAAATATATAACATGGCATAATATTACTTTTAAGTGGTAGACAACTGAGCTAAATTAGTCGAAACTGATTGTTTTTGATATTGATATCCTTACAATAAAATAACAATACTAGTACCAGTTGATTCCAAAAAGTTTTATTAATGTTCTTTATAATGATACCCATAAAAATAATCAAATGATAGTCTAAAAGTTCTAAAATAAAATGACTATTTCCACGTATAGTTACTGCAGTATTCTTACCCATTGGTCGTTGCTACTGCAAACACAAAAACTTCTCCCGACCAAAAAATAATGCCAACTTTACAAAACAAAAGAAAATGGAAGCAGACGATTACAAAAAAATCAAATTATTCGATACAATAGAATTGAAGCAAACGATAAAAATATTGAAATGGACAACAATATTCATTTCAGAAATTAAAATTGGTGCTAAACGATAAATTATTAAATTGAATATATTTTAAGCTAAATGTAATAATTGCTGTCTTAAAATGAAAATAAAAATAAATCTTTTACGCATTTACTCTATTCTAACACTAATATTTCAATGAGGATCGTAATCAACCGAAACTATTAGAATTGAGCAATTCATAAATTGTCACGAGCTGCACAAACGGTCAGAAACGTCATAGTGGTTCTACAAAGACAAAAGCTCCTTTATTAAAAAATACAAAAATTCCAATTACTGCAACTACGTTGTAAATCACTATACTGATAACATATTAGCAATACTGTCACTTATTTCCTTCAAATAATTTTAAAAATTTTCATGGGGCTGGGATGAACTTTTTCTACTACACCCAAATCGTGTTTCATCGCTGATTCACTGCTGTAATAAGTAAAGAGGTAACAATCCAATAGATGCCTGACATTAAGTCATCTGAACAACTACGTGTGTAATCTCTACTACATTATCTGTTCAGATAACCCAGAAGTATTTCAACTAAAACCGTTTCTTTAAAAAACGAATAAAGGTTTGGGGAAAATATTTCAGTCATGAACGTACTTATCTGGACAAGTTAAATCAGCGACAAACAGATTAGCGCTAGATCGTGGATTACATTTTAGATCCGTTACAAAACTGAGAATTACACATTTTCAACATTCCTTTGTTAAAATTGAATACATATGAAAAGATTCTTTATTCTCTGTTATCATTTTCGCGTTATTCTTTTTTCAATAAATATCTCTAGGTTTCAGATAATTACACTCAATGAATTAAATATCATTTCTGAAATGTATTGACTAACACAACAAATTTTAAAATAAATATTTAAAAATAGTTCCTCCCCTCTTCTTTGACAATTAAAACAGATGTTAATTCTAAGATGCATTAAGGAGTTAAATTTGATTTTGCGAAGCAAAAAAACCAAATCTAGAAGTTGAAAAAAAAAATTGAGAAAGATAGAAATTGGTTGATCAGAAGGAGTAATGGAAACAGAGAAGATCGTCTGATATCCTCAATGTCGTTAAGGAAAGAGGCGATCAGCTGGAGCACGCATCCGGAGTGTGTCTGACAAATATTGAGACTGTTTTTCGCCTGGTCACTGACGGTTACTTTTCAGTTAAATAAAACGACATTATGCTTTTTCAATTCTTTGATTTGAAAGAGAAATAATAACATTAAAAGGCGTAAGTGAAGAAATATCAAGGAAAAACAAAGCAATTGAACATAATTTAGTACCATCGAAGAACACTCCGCCCAATAGGTCTTAACCGTGTCTTTCACAAGTTTTTTTTTTTCCCTTAAATATATGCAGGACATATATATATTTTAAAATCTTCCATATAAAACATGAATGAATCTGGGAGCAGTTTTTTTTTTTTTTTTTTTTTTTTTAATATGACATCTATAATTGCTCGACCTCGGTTAGATACAATATTCCAGATTTGTTCTTTCAAAAAAAAAAATAGACGACCAAAATAAATTCCCTAGGAATCAAATCCATTTTCATACCTGATTTAGAGGGAGGGGGGGAATGCAAGGACTATTTTATATTCATCAGAATGAATAAAACTAAAAGGAAAAAAAAAGACGAATCAATCACTTGCCAAATAAATACGGTCCACTGAAAGTTTAACTTTCGAGGTCAATGACCTCAATATTTACTTCATTGAAAAATAATCGTAATGGTTACCATATATATGTAATTTCACCCAGCCTTATATAAACGAGAACATTGTTTGGTGATGTGTGACCATATTTCACTAAAATTTATACTATTAAATTTAAGGTCTAAGCGTCTATCGAATATCTTTCTTGATTTGTGTGTTAGATTGTAATAGTTATATCCATGGAATTTCGACTTAGTTATCCTCAAATTTACTATTTATCTTATTTGAATGCACAAAGTATTTAAAAAAAATAATGAAGGTTTCACAGATTACTTTTTTTTCCTCCAATTATAAAAAATATGTTAAAATATTTTTTTAAAAGTAAAACTCATAAACGAATCATTAAAATAGGTAAAAAAATATTTTTAAAAAAAAGAGAAAAATAATTCAGAAGCCTTCATTGTTTTTTTAAGGCGGGCAGCTTTATTGCATTCAAATAGATAAAAATAGTAAAAATTTGATAACGGTAGTCGAAATTCCATAGAATTACTGTAGTACTTTCACGAAATCAAAATGGGTAACATCGAGAGCCTTATCGAATAAAAAAAAGTTTTTTTAAACATCTGCATCGTTTAATTCATATAGCCGCATTTTTCTATGACTCAAGAAAACATACAATTTATAAATGATATAAAATCAATCTTTTAAGATTGAGTTTTAAAAAAAATTATCAACAGACGGTAATTAATTCCTTTTAAGAAATTATTTCCAGAATCATAAACGAATGGGGTTTACTGATAGAGATAAAATATATCACATTTATTAATTGAAAACATCATATACATAAATAAAAATTTAAAATATGCACTATTTTTTGGTTTCTTCCACATCTTTATTTTTTATCGTACACTTTGCTTCCATTTCAGATTAAGTTTTTTTTTTTTTTTTTTTTTAAGAATTTAGATTACCATGCAATACTGTAACTCAAGAGTATGGAACATCACCAAACTTTTTTTTTTTTTTTGAACATGCGACTCCGTCACTTTCAATTTAAAAGAATTTATTCAGTTTTATCACTCCTACGAATGTTCAAAAAACAACAAATCAGATTGTGAAACTAAATAAACTGAGCAGTCGCAGAATCAAAAATTTTAAAAAAAATCTTTGGTCAAAATCTCAAACGTCCTGTTTTAAACTTGACGTTTCTACTTGTTTTGAAAAACAGAACAAAGATAATCAGCTTTGGAACAATGAGCAAAAGATATCAGGACAAAAGCCAACCCTGTAAACACACTGAATCTGTGGCTACAAAAGGATTTTACGACATAAAATCCCCCCCCCCCACACCTCTCTATTTATAGTGCAAAAAGAGAAAGAAATCGGCGCCATGGATTCACGCATATGATGTAACAGCTGCTCAGCAACACTGTTGGTAGATTAGGATAAAGAAATTCGCACTAGAATTTGCGTCATTTACTCGCATAATGTGGACTATCTGTTCCAGTAGCATAGATTAAGAAAATGTACTTACCCTTAACGCTGGCGCGATCAAAAAGGTCATTATCTGGAGGATGCACAAGGTCTGAGGATAAAGCCAGTAGTAATTATTCAGCACTGAAGAGGGGAACTACAAGCAGCAGTAGTTTTCGGGACGACATCCAAAAATCTATATATATATAAGCGAAATACCACTGACTGACTCATCACGATATCTCTAAGACTTATTCAACCGATTACTAAATTCGGTACAGTTACTCATTTTGCAAATGACGCTCACTAAGAAACGGGGTTTGCATGGAATCTAACCAAAATGTGTAGCTAATTAATCTTTTTCTTACCCATCGGACAGGCTTATTTGGCTGACTCTGGACGTCGCCAAAAAATTACATGACCAACGCCAAACCTGGAATATATATTTTTTAATGTAATCGTGTAATGCTCAATTAAGTTTATTTGCAGATTGGTGCGTGCGAAAGGAAAAAATACCAAATAATTTATTAGGCGCTGATGGATGATTTCTGGCAAAAGATTTTGAGAAGAGGCTCTCTTTTTTTGCAAAAAAAAAAATATCACCAAATATCTTCCACCGCCAAGTCGTAGAAGCATTTCAAATGACCTGCATTGTGAATTTGGTGCCATACTATGGCAAACCCCAGCTGATTCCTGCCTGCCAGCTGATTCTCTGGTTTTGCTGAGCAAACGATAATTTTTGTTGTGGAACCTAGACGTTTTAAATTTATGAGAAAGTATTTTATTATTAATAATGATTGATAACCACATTTGTAAATCTAAACGCAATCTAACGAAGATATTGAAGCTGGCTTTTAAATAAATGAATAATAACGGTATGTTATTCATGTGTCACATGTGGTCATAGCTATCAAAATATTTATTTGATGCATGTATTAATTGTAACTTAATATAAATATCATACAAAAGTTTTGTATTTGTACTTTAGTTTTTTATTTCTTGTTGGAAATGACATTTTTCATTTTTAAAATGGCTGAATATTTATTGTTTTCAGAATACAGAATTATTTTAATGCTATGATTTTTTTAAGAGCTATTCTTGTTCATTCAATTGCAGTTCCAGATAATACAAGCAATGTAAAGAGTTATCCTTTTGCAAAAAAGATCGCAATACGGGTGACTTTTTTGCTGTACTTTTATTAGATTTCATTTTTTTGTTAGTATTTTTGTTTCTAAAATAATTTGATTTAAAAAAGTTAATTTCGGTTTCATATTTTTTTAACTCTGAAAGTATTTCCATTGCAGGTTACTAAAAATTGATTTTCATATTTATTTTCATTTATATCTTGGTCAATGGATGTTTAATATATTTGATCTGATGGAATATTCTAATTCTTTTCAAAGTTTTAAAATTTTTACAGATTGAGGATAGTTTATTTTTGCCCTGTCTTTGCTGGTGTTCGCGATATCGATGGCGTATATAAAATGATATTATTGTTTCTCACGTGTTTGATACCAACTGGGACTGGTTTACTGCTACCTCAAATGCTATTCATGCCCTTATAATACTAACGATTTATATTTCCACAGAAAGGTAAACCAAACATCGGTGATCATTTGCTAAATTATGGGAGTGTGGCGGCAGAGCTTATTTCCCATCAGTTCGAAGCTTTATCAAGGTGGCTGCCTATATAGCTTCTGTTTGGGGAAACAACTAGGGGAAAGCCACGTTTTACGGAAACTGTACATATAGTCATTTTGATTTTTATTTAAATAGTTGGATTAACAAATAGAAGTAAAGTTAATATTGGTTACGATAATGTGAAACAAATGAAGAAAATATCTTTAGTGTTTCAGCCTCAAGAAAATGTGTCTGTGTTATTTAAAGACTCCAACTAATATCTAACATGATTTTTTTTCAAGTTCAAGTGAAATCAATTATTAATGATGCACTTCAACTAAATAAAGGTAAAAGAAATGAAGAAAAAAAAGATTCACAAATCACACTGATATAAAACAAGTAAGAACGAAGTTGCCAAAAAATATATTCAAAGTCATCCTGAAGAACATAGAGAAGCTGCTTCAAAATATATAACAAAAGCCATCCCTGAAGTACATAGAGCGTAAGAAAATACTTTTCTAATAATTCCCCCCACGAACTGTAAGGCAGCTGTAATTAAATACAACAAAAGATCAAAAGTTAATTTAGCGCCATGGACTTCCGCAAAAATTGTCTGTTTTAAATTATGAAATATATACTGACTCATTCAAATGATAAAATTGTCAGTATCGGAAAACGTTTGCCCTGTTCGAGGTGCCAGTTTTAAAAGGATAGAAAAAACTTCCAGGAATGTGCTGAAGTGGTATCGTCCTTCTTCCTGTTAAGATATTAGATCCTTCTCTGAACCTTTGAATAGTCTTTTAGCCATAGAACTTTCAGAACATTTTCTTTCTACAGATTCAGGATAATGGATGTTTTCGATGACACTATTTCGGGCAAAAGAAGTTCGAAGGAAGGAAATTTTATGCCAACATTTAATCTAGGGCCAGGTACACACAGGATGGTAGCCTATTGGCTTGAGCCTCCTCAACAGCCTCTTTTCTTCCAGTTTTTACTTTCCTCTTTGATGGTGACATGAAAGAAACATTCACATTGTAATATTTTCCCAGGTGTTAAAGAACTTAATAGGTATTCAAAAGGCTACATGAAACATAATAACATGTATATTCACGAGTTTCAAAGCTGCTGTTGATTCTAGTTCCTAAAGACCAAAGGAGTTCAAGGTTATACCTTATCGATAAAAACATCATCTAGAGAACAATGTAGGTCGTTTCAACGTTCAATTTTCTTCGATATTTTATGTATGGGTTCAAAATATAATATGTATCAGTCTGCCCGAGAAGCGAGCAGGTCAGCTAGTATAATGGATAATCTTGGATGTTTTTTATTAAAAAATCTGACCGTATTGGTAATCGTTCATTATTGCTAATGTGTAAGAAAACAACTGAGGTATAGTTAGGTCTCGCAGTCATCAACTTGTATCCTTTTAATCTCGATAATCGTATGTTTTTAGCAAAATGTTTCTGCGTAACTTAAGGAAGTCGAATGAAAACAATGAGAGTGGGCGTAATTTTACGTAAGTACTTGATTGCTTTCTATTGAGCGACTGGGAAACGATGATCAAATGATTTATTGATTTTGATATTCAACGCATTTAAGATTTGCTGAACGTAAAAGCACCTTCGTACTCATTTCTGAATGTCCTTTCTAAATATCAAAGTGTGTATTATAATACATAATTATTCTTAAAAGATATTTTCCTATGACAGAAGCATTAGGAAATAATAATGTACGATAAATATCAAAAAACTCAAGATCTAACAATTCATTCTTGATACTTTAAAGAGACTTTCTACAGTTTATTAAAATTGCGTTTTTCGTTATAATAACCTTTTTTTAAATCAACTTGCAAATTAATCAAAAATTTATTGGAAAATGCGCATTACTTTCACATTTACACTGACACATCGATCAAATGAATATAACACAAATCCAATATTCGTTTGATTTATTTTATCCAGTTGTAAAATGGGTTCAGTTTTATTAACGCTCTCTACGAGGAACTATTGGCGACGGACGTTTCATGTTTTGAACTCACTCAGTGTGAGCGGAGATTATAAAATGGAATAAAGTCACTAGTGCTGGTATCCGGATCCATTGATGTTGCGTGTACCTATAATATTTCTTAATTATTCTATAGGCCAGTAAAAGTAATTCCCCTAAATGTGTGAACAAGACAATATAGTAACTATATATTTGTATTAATTCATTTTCTATAAAGGAACTTCTTATTAAAGTATTATGCATATAGATGAATCTAATATTTTTCTCTAGTAATACATATGTTTAGAAATGTATGAACGTATAAAAAGAAGAAATATTAAATTCCACAAAATAACCGAAGTTCTTTTTTCAAGAAAGTATGAAGTAATACAATAGGAGTCGTCTCCTATATTTAGTGCATTATTTTCATACAATGAGCAAAATATTTGTATTTTGCAATATTATTTTTAAAAATGTACCTAAATGCAAATATCGAAAAGATTATTACCCCACATTCAACTCAAGGGTAGAAACTTTTTGACAAATAAAAATAATTTACAGGATCAAATAAAATGATTAAAATATCACAAAAATCCCATAGCTTACGAGATAATTCTTAAAAGCATAAATGTCACAAAAGAAAGCTTCTTAAATTCGGTATTTTATTTTCCTCCTATTCATGGTACCCTTCAATTGGAATGTTTAACTAAACTGATATTGTTCCTTCAAGACCATCACTCGAATCTCAGACATTGATCGCGCAAAAAAAAGAAAAAACAGGTAACATGATAAAAATTACATACAGACATGCATAATCTATAGAAACAATACTAATTGATGTTCGTATTTATTAGTTCAAAATTGAATACATTTTTCATAATTTTTGCTCATTAAAATTTTAAAAGTTTATAAGAATTTAAACCGTTTTTTATTAAAACTCTAGTTTGCTATTAACCCTTAAAAGATGAATTTTATTTAAGTCTATAGTCGAAATCAACAGAAGAATGGTGTGTAGAAGAAATAAAAAAATGGACTTTTTTTATTATTTATTTATTTTCAAAAACATAATGATCATACCAAAAAAAGTCAACTCTGCATAAATTTATCTGTAATGCAAATAAAGTATTATTGTTACCACTCTTACCTTGTTTCCATCTGAAAACAATTTTCCTTTGATGGCTTCATTATTCTAGATGTTAATGTAATCATGAAAATTGAATACGAATAGGCGCAGACCAACAATGAATGTCACATGATCAAGAAACTGTCAGTCTTAAGTTGCATTTGCAGACGAATTGATAAAAGCATTTCGGAAAATTAAATTAACAATAAAAACACATGCAAAGGTTGCTACATAAAAGAGATAGGTGATGGTTTCTTGAGTTTCTTTTTATTAACGTGCACTTGAGGCAACACGAGGCTAATTTAGTAGGATGTGAGTTTTAAAACACTTTGATTCAGATCTACATCCTTATGCATTTAGGATAAAAGCAGAATTTATCGACTCTCACAACCATGACAAAGATTTGCTATTACTATAATTAAAACCACGACTCAAATCATGCAATCATCTTTACAAAAATCAAGAATTGTCTTAAATTTATAAATCTTGTTTCATATGTCAGCAATGTAGCATATGACCATGATATATCTAAATGCCGAAAACTCTTAAGTTTTCATTCTTCAGTCATTTAAGTACTGAACTACAATATCGATTATAGCTCCTCTGAATAATTTAAGACGAATTCCCACCATCAAGAACAGTGGGTGGACATTTAAATATTAATTTCATTATTGCACATAGACTTTTTCCCTACGTTTTCTTATAAGATGGTCAATTGTTTTATTTAGTTTCTTTGTCCCTTTTAGAAACAACCGAAGGCGATTGGCGTGGACCTCACTAATTTCTGAACCTCGGTCATCTGAGACGCAGGTTGTGATGCCTAACCCACCTCTACCTTCCCATCATGCCTGGGAGGACTTTTGACGCGGGTAGCTTTACTGCACGCCCATGGGCTACTGGCGGGTCAGTTAGCTGGCCAAGTCGTCGCCGCGAATGAACGAAACCGCGACACGAATCCGAAACCATGCACCAGAGTCACCGCAGCCAACACCATAATTCTTAACGTTTGGCAACAATGTTGGGACATTTCTATAGCTTCACAATTTATTTGTATTCCATTTTCAATCAAATTATTTGTCTCCTTACATAAATCTGTTGAAGCCTCAGCAATTATAGTTAATAAACTAAAATTTTAAAAATAATTTTAATCTTAAAGATGAATGATTGTGATTATTTACTACACGTCACTAAAAGCACACCACAGGTTATTGGCTTACTGACTCTCATCATTGAAACTACACGTGAAGTGACGAGGACGAGCCATGAGCTGCACCTTCCCTTCCGACTATCACGCCAAAGGGACTTTCCAGCCACGCACAGGTGTGCGGTCTTCAATAGCATCATTTAGGTGCAGCTTCTTGAAAAAACTCAGAAGTGTTTTTTGATTGTTATTGTTGCTGCAATTGAAAATACTGGACTTATTAGCATGGATTCCACGTGATTCTTAACCTCGCTGAAGTGGCAAGACACCGAACAGGTACCCACTCTCTCAAACTTCATCTCACGCCTCGGAGAAGAGCTTAACGTCACTAGAGAAACACAATGGCATGGCGAAAAGACCTCGTCATTTTGAACCTCGGCATGGCAGGACGACTACCTGAGCTGACCTCCTCTCCGTAACTTCCACACCCTCCAATGGAGAGACTTTGGGCTCCGACAGGTTTACGTTGCATAAGCCCCACAATTACACGGCAGGTCTTTTAGTGGCATCAGGAATGAAACCACACAACTCAAGCGAAACCAGCGCAGGCGAGAGTGCCGATGTTCACAATTAGTATGCTAATCAAAATGTTGAATCAAATTCTAGGAAGCATAAAGAGGTCACCTTTTTTTATTCTCAGGAACATCTACAATATTACTGTAGAACACTGTAGACAAGACAATAGAAAATGCATGCATCACAGAGCAATTGCTTCCTGTAAAATTCTGAGAATCGAGACTCAAATCCTTTATTTAAATGAAACAGAAACGCCATAAGTAGTTAAAGAACAGCTCAACATACTTATGACATTTGACAACGACGATTATCGTTATTCGTTTCACTTATTGACAGGCAAAAATCGAGTGCTTTCGATTTTTCTACACTCAAACACTGACTATATAAGTTTAAAAAAAAAAAGATTTATTCAAGACTAGACAGTAATAAATCAAGACACGTAAAAAAGACAGATTTATGTCTATAAGTGTCACCAATAAACAAACACCAATATACGTCGTCATGGTTAAGAGCGACAGTTTGGGAAAGCCTAGGTAGACAATTCAAATTCTATTCGTTAATCATTTGTGTGGTTCACCTGTCCTCTGTCATTCCGATTGCGACTTCATGTGAGTGGGATATTCAATTGTAATGCATGCTGTATACAGATAAGCTGTATGAAGATCAGAGACAAAAGGCACACGGCAGTACTGTTCAATGCTCACCAATTGAAAGTTTAACATCTGCGGAATTAAGCATCTTCTACTTCACTGTTGAATAACCAATTGTTCAACATCGTGTCAAGGTTACACATTTTGCTATAAATACAAGGTCGCAAATTGGGTATAGTACATCTAGTGTGCATTATGACACCCAGTTCCTACGAGGTTCAGGAAAGCTGACCTTTTTTTTTTTTTTCTTTTGACGCATCAATGAAAAGTAAAAAATTACTCTATAAAAACAATTTTCTCAACAAGTTAAAACAGATCTAGAGATTCATTCAAATAGAAACTGTAACGTAAAGAAAAAAGTAACTCTTAATTACAAAATCAATCCTATCACTATACTTTTGTCTCATGTATTGAAAAAGTGTAATTATTTTCTTTCTTCAAAACGGGGAAAAACTTCAGATTGACCTAATATAGTTGTTTTTATGGGAAAATAATTCTCAAAAGAAACTCAATTCTATTTATAAAACAGGTTCTTAGTTTTCGCGTGGATTACATTATGTATTCTACTGAGTCGTCCTAGAAAACGAAAATTTTGGTAGCGAGAAGTAACAGCAAACGCAAACTAGCCAAAAATTACTCTTTCATAAAGCAATGTTATTTTCTTTCTTCACAAAGCAGGCAGGACTTTGGGTTGACCTAATATATATGAAGTTGAGGAAAATAAACTTAAAAACAAATAATAACACACTTGAGTAAATAATACACTGCATAAAATTAATTTAGAATAATATAACTTTAACCTGCTAACTTACATTTTAAGTGTTTGATGCACTTTCAAGAAAAGAAATTATATAAATTCCAAAATTCCGTTCGGAATTGACAATATCATAAAATATATGCTATCTCATTGGAACGTCTAGTGCATACCATCATTCAATGCTCCATACAAAAATTTATATCCTTCCTGAAAAAACTCTTCAACTCCCCTTATTTCGAATTTATACGAAGTCTTAATCTTTTTTTTGATAGATTTTTTGAAAAAATGACTCGGTTAAATACTCTGACGATATTCATCAGAATTTACTTTCTTTAAAAAACATGTGCAGTTTGAAATTCACTGCCAAAGTAAACCTCTGTCCTTTTAACTCAGACAAATATAATTCCTGCCATGGGAATCCCAACAGAAACTGTCCTCAACTAATTTAAAAGTATTTATTTTGTGGTTTGCTTCGGGTTATTTATTTGCCCTTTAAGCTTATCAAAACCAATTCTCTCTTTATACTGCGAGTTTCCAGTTCTCTAATTATTATTTAATTCCTGTTTAAGTATTTAGTTTATTTCAGATTAAGGGCTGCTATAATGGAGAACTAAGACAAACAATCTTAAAGGAAAAAAATAACATTGCGTCGATTTTACTGGATTCGTAATGTCATATGCTCTTAATCAGCGTGGGGAATACTGTATATGAATTTCATGGATGACAGAACGTAAAATTATGAACAGCATCGAAAAATTTAGGTGCCTGCGTAGTACAGGCAGATGAGTTGGAGACCCATGATTACAATCTTCTATTAAATAAGTATTGATTCCATGATCCCCTTTTGTTTTCTGTGTTTCAATGTTTGCCTATACTCCCCACCTATCATTTAGGGTCACTGCTAACTCTGATGCAATCTCTCATTAGTTTATTTTATGGAATAAATTATCGTGTTTATAACAAAAGAAAAATTAACTTGAATCGCATACTGTTGGTTAGAGCTCAATATTAATAACAAAGAAAACGAAACATGAAAATATATCAGTTATTATTCACAAAATTATTTAATATGATCTCAGAAACACGGGGTGGGGAAGGCATTGATTGATATATTTAGGATTAAATATGTACATGCATCCAGCAAAACAAAAATAATGTAGATTTTATCAGATTTGAAATTATCTTAGAATATACATCGGAGAAACCCGACAACAAGCAAATCATCTATGAGTTCTAAAAAAATATTTTAAAGAAATAGGAGGAAATGTAATTCACCAGAAACTCCATTTCCTCCTGCTCACCAGTCATTCCATTCATAAGATCAAAATAAGTAAAGATTTGATGGTAGAAATTCATGATTAAAATACGTTCACATATCAAAATGGCCGAAAGGTTTTTTTTAGTTATAGTATTTGTATTACGCGCCTAGAAACAACACGGGGGTATAAGAGGGACTATCAATTTTGAACCTCAATCAAGTGATCCGTCCAATGCTACACACGAGCGGCTTTAGATTCCAAGGCTAGAAGCCAGCAACACAGCTTAGAAGACCATGACCACTAGGCTGACGCATGGTCCACAGGCCGGAAGAAAAGAGGCTGAGCCAATCAGCCTCAATAACTTAGTAACTGGACATTGTAATTTAAAGAGTTGTATTACAAATAGAAATATGATTTTCAACATAACTTATTTTCAAGTTTACTACAAAGTAAATACAAGCAAAAAAATTATCCATCAAGCTCTCATTTAAGATGGAATAAAAGGGCATGAAAATATTTTTTTAATTTGACATAACTATATAATTTACTCACTCCAAGCGTGAACTTCATCAGTTACCTGAAGTATTATGTCTAAACAATTTAGCTATGTTCTATACGAGATCAAAGCATTAATCCTCTACTATGTCCTTACATTCTTCAAACATTTTAAAAAAGTTATTATACTTTTAGTCTCATTTAAACAAAGCTTGGTTACTTGTATTTCAACTTCTTATCACTAAATGAATAACGTGGGGCTGCATAATAAGGAGCAAAGTAAACTGGATTGTCATCGTTCAATCTAGGCTCGTCACCCTCACCATATAGGATCATGTGAGAATATAATCAAGTATTAGGTGATCGAGTTATGCAGTATAGCGAAAATTTTAGTTCGAGATCAGGATAAGAAGTGGGTTAAATCAACACAAATTTGAACTGAAAGAGATTTTTTTTATGTACATGGTGTACGAGATATTTTATTGTGCTGCGCGTGTGTGTTCAAGGTTTTTTTTTTTTTTTTTTTTTTTTTCCATAGAGGGGACGGTGAAATAACGAGTAGGACGGAAGGCCGTCCGCCAATAAATATTGTTTGGGAAAATGCAATACGCTTTTACACATAGGAATGATTGTTTACTAACATAGCATTCGAATTCACTCAAAGGGGCAACAAACCGGCCCTCCGAGAGACAAAAGTTGGCTACAGGGGCAAGACCTCGTAATTTTGAGTCTCGGTCAAGAGACGAAGTAAACACTTGAGCTGGCACCTCCCTCTCTAAACTTCCACACCACGCCTACGAGAGAACTCAGCCTCGACAGATTTAACGTGCATAAGCCCCGGATATACGATGAGTTTTAGGATCTCCGAACTCGAACCCACTACTCGACAGAAACCGCCATAACCACTATGCTAACGCGGTCACTTCATACAAACGAACATAATATAAATAAAAACTTATAAAAAAGGGCAACCTCTTTCGAGTGAGGTCAAAGAAGTCAATAAAACACATTTCCAATTCGGAGAATGATTCACACCTTATGGTTGATTACACCGGGTTAACAGACTTCACCACACGGGGAGGGGGGAAAAACACAGAAAAACCACATTTTAATAGATTAAATTTGTTTTTCGTCTATGTTCATAGACTCAAAAGCATTAACGGGTGAGGTTTAAGCAAGATGTGTTTCAAATGCCGCAATTAATGACACATATCTCTCCGACATTTCTTACGCATAAATATCACCCCGCAACGGTCTTTCCCATTCACGGTAATATACGCCGATAGCTGTTCAGACCGCAGTTAGTCAGCTTCGGTTAGGAACGAAAACTACCGTCTCGCCAGAAAGAAATTGACGCAATTGGAACTGGAAATAGATTACTAGTTGCGAGGTGGAACGGTTACAAAAGACTAACAAACTATGCAGATCTGAAAATGTTCGCAACGTTACCCCTTCTGTGGTGCGATTTCATACCGAAAAATTTTGCACGAAATAATCATTTAATTTTTATTTAAAAAAAAACATGTTTCGTTTTATAATATGTTCTCAATGTTAATTATTATTGATTTGAATAGACTTATGATTCCTACAGGAATATCAAAAATAACAAACATTCTTAATAATCGTTCCAATCATCTTGAACTTCAAAAGCGCGTAGGCTCCCGTCTACTAGCTATTTTGATTTCGTGGATGTAATGTTAATCCTATCGAATTTCTACTGTCGGCTTCAAACCTACACTATTTAATTTATTTGAATGCAGTTAAGTGCGTTAGAAATAGCAAACGGAATTGCAATATCTCTCGGATTTTAGAAGATATTTATAAATATTTTAAAGACTGAAAAAAATACAAAAGAATTATTAAAATGTACATAAAAATATTTCTGAAGAACGAAGGACAAATGCAATTCCGCAGAAACCTTCATTATTTTTGCTCTTTTGGAAGCTCTTTTTAGCATTCAAATAGATAAAATTGCAAAAAGTCTACACCACTCTGGTCCATTATAGCATTGTAAGTATTATGTGCCGCATGTGGCCCGTGTGTTGTGCACCCCTGTTTCAGAACTACAGCATCCCATAAAATCGCATAACATTCATTAATATAAAACGATTAAAATAGAGGGAAAATTATCAAAAAAATCATAGTATTTTTAGACACTGTCACAATTTGAAAAAAAATTTAGTTCACTTAATAATATCCCCCCCCCCCTAGAAAAAAATACGTAGTTTACCTTCCCAATTAATACTTTTATATTGAGAAAAAAAAAATTACAAAACAGTTCCTATAAAATTGTATGAAAAACAAAATAAAACACAGTAAAATAAAACAATTTTGCATGATGACAAATTGATATCCAAAATTTAAAAAAATGATCAAATAGAAAAATATTAATGAAAATTGTACCTTTGATCATAGTATGATCAATAATAAATAATTCAAAAAATAAGAAAATTTCGGAAACTCAATTTAAAATTGGAGAAATAAAACATTTATAGGAGAAAATGTTTAAATATTCAGTCTAAACTTCAAGATATAAAAGTCTCATTTTTATTCTTTGAATGTTCAAACATAACATTTTATTTTCACCAATAATGTAATCAATATGCTGAAAGAATAAGTTGAAATTGACGCTTAAGGTGCAATAACGAAATCTGGCTATAATGCGTCAAACAAAGTGAAAGTGATCTATATGGTTGAAGAAATGGATGAGGTAACACAAATTGGTTGTCAAGGTGCAGAGTCGAAGATAGAAAAGAAAAGTTAAGGTATCTTGTGAGCAAGTCACCCGTAAAATAACAATAAACCTCATGGGAAAGAAAGACCACATAAGTGTCTTGGATTAATGTTGGGCGAGCATACCTAAAAAGTTAAGTCCCAGAGAAGGATCAATATGTCGAAATTATATTATTCATTTTTTTTTTTAATTTTATGCGGAAATATTATGTATTTAAATGTTAGCAACACATGTCAGTTTAACTTCAATTCGGTGTATTTTTTTCCCCTCGATTTCAATGCCATTTTATTTGACACCATCGCCCTTAAAAGGAGGCATCATCATGTTTAAATACTACACAGCATCAATAACATACCACACGATCCAAAAAAAAAAATCGACTCGAATCATCACTTCATAAGTTAATTAAGAGAAAACAGAAGCTCTCATCACAAAAATTACATTCATGTTTTTTCCACCGCAAAAGAAAAAATATTTTACGTGACGAATAAGCTCAATTCATTAGTCTGATAAAGACGACTCTATTCTTTTAAGTAACGCACGGGCATCGGATCACTTTTTTTTTTTTTTTTCTAACCCTATCCAACCATATCACGAACTTGGTCAACAACAGAATTGTTTACAAATGTATCCGGGATCAAAAGCGTGCTTCAACCACCTGCTGTGAACAGCACGAAATGGGACTTTTCAAGCTTCTCTCAAGACTCGATTTTTCTCCCCTCTTTCTCCATCCTTTTGTTTGAAATTATCCATATAACTCGAATAAACTCGTTTACAGAGAGCCCATTAATGCGAACTTTACTTTCTCATTGTCGGTACAGTCGATATGTTTTAAAACACCGTCTGAAATTTAGGGCGACAATTACTTCCGAGAAATTTCATTTAAAAATTTTTGTTTGTGTTTTAAAAGTGATCCTTAGAAAGCAACTTTCAATGTTATAAGTGGCAGTGGTGGGGAATGGGAGTTAGAAGTAACGAAAATTAACATAGGTGGGGGGGGGTCGAGGTGCATAAAAGGGGAAAGTAGAAACACACAAAATTTCAAAATTCAGCTACATAATGGCAAGTTATCGATACTTTCTGGATGAATTTGGACAAAGAAGTTTAAGTTGTTCATACCAACTTTACTGTGGTTTATTTTTAATTGCAAATTAATTAATTTATTTCATCAAAGATACAATATTGCACAAATATTAATTAAAATTAAGGTGACCGACTACGTTCAAAACCTGATTTTAGGCTAAAATTTACAATTTTGTGTTTTATTCAACCCTTTTAAAACCCGACTCAAGCTTTTCAAAACTGCTTTTGTTTTGAGTGTAGGATAATTAGAAAACGAAATTACGCCATAGCAATCAACCAATCAGAAATACCGTTTTAAATGCTTTTATCTGGAAAAAGTGATTTTTAAAAAATACAGATTACTTGAAACATGATTTTACAAAATGTTACTGAGATATCAATGTTAAATTTGAACTGTATATTATTTTCACTATTGTTAAACCTCTGTACTAATGCATTAAGATTTAAATTTTTTCAATTTAATGGTGTTTTGTATGATGGCACATTTTGATTTTAAAAAAATTAACCGAAATTATTCCCATTTCTGATTCAAATTTACCGAAATGAGCTAGAACTTATTCACATTTAAATATATTTCTTACATATTAGTTTTATTGTGTTAACCTGTAGTAAATGTGTATAACAAAAATGAAATTCAGATTAATGCAGCAGAATTTTGTATGGAGTGTTTCGCGTTTGGATAAAATTTCACCGAATTTCTCCTTACATTCCTGAATTTATTAAACTTCGTCAAATAAATATAGTATTTATGGAATTTTTTAAAAATTTTGAAACAATCTTTATAAAAATGTGGCTAAAATTTAAAATCCCTTTTTGAAAAAGTTGCTTCAAACGTAGTGAGATATCTTAAATAGTACATCAACGATTAATGACAATTTCATTTTTTTTAAAGTATGGCTTGTTTAAAATACACAACCAAAAAAGTGATAATTAGCCGAAATCTTAAGAGAGATTACTCAAGAGGTTTCGTTACATATCCTATAATACAACACAAGTATATATAACAGGTCAATTGAAAAGTCCCCGGCCTACCACAGTAAAAAACATGTTTTGGACAAAATTAGTTTTTTTTATTCAACATAATTCCCTTCAAGGGTGATACACTGATTAAAGCGCCCCTCCAACTTTTCGATACCATTTTTGTAGTAAGATTTGTCCTTTGCTTCAAAATAGGCCTCAGTTTCGAAGAAAATTTCTTCCCAGCGAGCATTCTTTTGAGATCTGAGAACAGGAAATAGTCGCTGGGGGCCAGATCTGGAGAATACGGTGGATGAGGAAGCAATTCGAAGCCCAATTCATGGATTTTTGCCATCGTTTTCACTGACTTGTGACACGGTGCATTGTCTTGGTGAAGCAGCACTTTCTTTTTCTTCAAATGCGGCCGTTTTTCGGCGATTTCGTCCTTCAAACGGTCCAATAACGCTATGTAATAGTCGCTATTGATGGTCCTTCTTTTTTCAAGGTAGTCAATGAAAATTATTCCATGCGGTCATTCAAAGTCATTTTGTGGATTTTTTTTAATGTTTTCGTCGGTAACAACCTCTTTTGGGCGTCCACTGCATTCACCGTCTTCGGTGCCCATTTCACCACGTCTAAACTTAGCATACCAATCCTTGATGGTTGATTTTCCTGAGGCAGTGTCCGGAAACTCGGCATCAAGCCAAGTTTTTGCTTCAACTGTATTTTTTCCCTTCAAAAAGCAATATTTTATCAACACGCGAAATTCATTTTTATCCATTTTTTTCACAATAACAAAAGTTGCTTCACTCAAAATTCTATAATTCACAAAGTAATGATCCGACAGCTGTCAAATTTATACACGCATCTTTTGAGGGTTAGGGCTAACTAAAAAACATATGGATTTAATTCTAGTAGCGCCATCTATGTGTCAGGCCGGGAACTTTTCAATTGACATGTTTAGACTGCTTCTGCTAAATAACATTTAATTCACTGTTCAAATCAATACATCAATTATGTTATAGAAAGAGAGATCTGACATAGACTTCTACACAATTATGCATTAGCTAACCTTCTTCAAAGCATATGCTACACCTGCAATGCTGAAATGGAATAAACAATTTGTATTTCTCATAATAGGGGATGCCCTCTTAGCCTTCCCCAAACCTATCCCAATCACTACCACTCATAAGTAATGTTCCTACTTGAAACATGTTGCGAGAGGTGCACCTTGCCAACGCTTTCAATTAAGCTTCCCTTACTTGTTTATTTATGAGTTAACCATTAACTAAAAAATTACTTCAATATTTTTCAAAATTTGCAAGCAGATATTGTACTTCCAAAGTGTAAAACTACGACATTTCCTTTCATTTTAAGTAATGAAATGAGTAATTCATTCTTATTTCCGCACTTTCCATAAAAAATTGTGTCAAAAAAACATAGAACACACCTCTCCAGAGGCGTACCCAAGGGAGTAATGCAAAGGGACATAAGCACCCCGTAAGAATTTTTCTGGAAATTGAAATATTTCAGAATAGTTCTTTTCTTATACTATTGTCGATGTTCTAAAAAAAAAATTTAAAAAAAATGATTTTCTTTATCTCACGCTTAAAATTTTCCATCAGTAAGAGAAAAAATGATTCCATTTATAACTAATTCCAATAAAAAGAATAGAACATTCTTTGCTGTCTACGATATGTTCTTCAAGGTCAATGTTTTGAAGACGAAGAGAAGAGGGTGAAACCCTATAGAATAGGTGCGCATCTCTATAGAGCATACATCCCTACTTGTAACTTGATAAAAAATTTATCAATCCTTGAACATTTTTATATAGGAGAAATAAGTCTAATGTAGCCTATTCTTTAGTTTTTAACCTAGTGGAGTAAAACTTAATCTAAACTAAAGGAAGTATTATCTAAACTAAAGGAATTGCTTCTTAGTTTAGAATTAGCACTCCCCAAAAATAATTTCTCGGTACGTCATTGACCTTCTCCCTTTATTCCCCAAACTTTTGTACACTCGTATCCATAAAAATAAAATAAGAATAAACTCTATGATAAATAAAGCCAACATATTTACATTATTCAAAGGATATTTAGTTATAAAGTAACTTTGCATATACTCATGGATTGACTTCTTAAACATACAAATAAAATTTCTGTAACAAACCCATTTAAAATTGTACACGGAATGGAATTTTTACATAAAATGCATAATTAATTCCAATTTTAAACCAAAACATTAAAAATAATAATAATTGTTAATTCAATAAAATAATTACTAACAAATAATTATTGATAAGACTACACTGTAATAGTTATCGATTGTATAAATTAATATAACGGCAAAAACTAAAAATTCCAAAGTTTCTTCTACACAGGTTTCGTGCTGGTTAAACGAGTTTAACTACACAGGAACGTTTCTTCATTTATAAACGCGCTAACCAATAATTATATACATAACTGGAAATTTTTTCTCGCATTTTTATACATGAAAAATTCTTGTTTTATAATTTTAAAACAAAAATCATACTTGATACCATTATTTCTATTGCATAAAATTGGTCTCTAAATGAGACAAAATACACTTATTAGACATAGATTGGACAGGTTATGAATTTAACTGTTTTTTTATATACGCTTATTAATCATAAACTTTTCCAAGTCTGTCAAAAATTAATCATAGATATTTGAGGATAATTACCAAAACTATCATCAGTCTGATGACGAAAAATCATTTATGAAACGTCGCATTTATAAGCAATACGAGGGTTATTGTCGATGGACATCGGTCAAATGACGAGGACGACACCTGAGCAGGCACCCCACATTTCTCCAATCAATCTCAAATTGATTATTAACGTCGCATATAAGAAGTAACGAGAGGGCTATTGACGACGAACCTCGTAATTTTGGGTCTCGGTCAAGTGACGAGGACGAGCTTCCCTCCCCACCTTCAAGCTTTCACAACACGCCAGCGGGATGACTTGGAGCCTCGATAATTTTAACGTGCAACAGCTACGTTACACAGTGGGTTCTTAAGTGGCGTCAGGTCTCGAACCCAAGTCTCAATGAAAACAACGCCGACCACGATTTTGCATCCATACCCACTTGGCAACCACGGCCTAGTCTGGTGGCGTGTGTGCGTGCGTGCGTGAGTGAGGGTTATTGGCGCAAGAGCCAGATGTGGCTAAGCTGCGCCAAATAAGATTCAACTGTGATCTAGAAGTGTGAAAAAATTGAAAAAAAAGACAAAAATTGGGTGACAAGAAGTAGGGTGGAAAATCGAGAAAATCGCTAAGGTAACCCGGGGGTGCGTCACCCGTATTTATCAGACAGTAAACCCCGTAGGAGAGAAAAATATCACTAGGGTGCCTCGGGGTTATGATGCCCGAACTTAGTCTAGTGACGAGAACGATACTGAGCTGATAATTCATTCTCTAAGCTGTTGTGGGAGAGCTTTGAGGATCCGAAAAAACAACGTGCAACATCCCTTAAAAATCCACACAATTTTTGGAGGGACTCAAACTCACTAGACTTAAATTCGTCAGTAATGGGACTTAAAATACCAGCAATTGGGTTACCGCAAACCTTTGATTAATATCTGTTCTAGCTACTTATGTTATTTCGATACAATTAGCTGCTGGCTGGCTTGTACCCAAGCTATACCAAGAAAAGTGTTGATTGTGTTTCTATTTCAAATCTAGCAGCCACAATTTCACATGCCGCATATTTCCGCGGATAAGACGATAATCGAATCATAAGAAACGGTTCCCAAAATCCTGGGCCCTCATATAGAATAGATAGAAAAAAATAAGATTAAAATTTATTTAAATTAAAACTATTATAAAATAAAACAAAATCATAAATATATTTAAAATCTTCACAATCATCGCCAAAGACAAATAGCTTCTCAATTACATCCTCACTTTCGTTGTAGAGAAACTTGTCATGTAAATCCCATTCGGTGCTTAGCGAGTTGATTTCTATTTAGTTATCAATATCTCATAACAAATAGCCTTCCATGTCTGAAGAATTTCTTAGAACAGGGCTATTCAAAGGGAGAGCAGGCAGGCGCATATCACGTCACGGTCTACGCTTCTAACACTTAATTATTTACCATAACTTTTCGGAGATCGTTACTTTTGTTACTTTGTTCTTTATTAAAAAAAAATTATATACTAAAATACTTTGTAAAAATTTTGCAGTTTCAAAGTATGAAGAACGGATACTTCAGCTAGTGATTCCATAAACTGTGAATGACATCAAATTCTTGATCTTAATTGAAGAAATAATCAGTAATCATGTTTTTCTTCCGTTTAAAATTCTTATCGTTACATAATTGTCGGGGTGGGGATAATTAACCAAGATAGTGAGTGTGAGTGAGTGATTGTAGGGTTTTATGGCGCAAGAGCAAAGGCAGGTTATACTGCGCCAAACATTTGTTAAGATTAACCAAGAAAATATTCAAGAGGGAATATAAATCTAGATAACATTAACAAAATCATCCAGAAAATGATACGGAAGAGAAAAAAATAGTCCACGCTATTACAATAACTACAGTCTACTAAACATTTACATTTACTTAAATTACAAAAAAAAAGGATTTTTTTTTTTTTTTTTTTTTTTTTTTTTTTTTTGAGCAAACTTGTACTACGTGATTTAAGAAATTACGTTACATGGTATAAAATCTTTAGCTATAGAGTCGTAAAACTGTTTAATTTAAATTTAATCCAAAATACATTAAAAAATATGAACTCATTATCAATATACCAATTTTGCTAATAGTAAATGGTACATTTCTTTTATCGTGTTAAGCTATTAAAAATTAATTCCGCTCTCTCCCCTCCCGTTGTAAGGTTTTTTGCCAGTATACATGACATACCTCACTGAAATTAGAAAAACAAACATGTATTTTAACTTAATTACTACAAGCGTTAGTTTATCTTGCTGTGTTCATAAGTATGTACGATAGCACTCTTAAAAAATAACTTCAGAAATTAAAACGCGTTAAAAATTAGCCCAGTAGGGACATCTCTTCTGGTCTGGTTGATAAAGGCGCAGGAAAAAGCGACCGGTCAAACTTTCTTTCGGGCCCAATGGACCAAGGTTCGAAACACCGCCGGCACACCAAGAATAACTGTCATCCCCCTCCACGGGCTCGAAAACCGAATATGTATGTCCAAAGAAATTTCAAAATCTGTACTCGAATTTAAACCCACTTCCTGTCATCCAATCCAGTAGAAATTTCACATAAACGTATAACTCCGATGACAATACAATACTAACGCATGCACATGCAGTGATGGAGGGGTCTTGCGATTAACAACGTCCAATGGAGTTAAATTTTAGTACACACGAACAGCTCATGTAAGTTTTAGTTCTAAATTTCCTGACTAAAAAGAAATAAGTAAAAAAAATTTAATCAAAATTTCATTTAAAGGTGGACTAAAAGGTTTAAAAATAATTTTAATGTAAAATTCATAAAAGTTTGATATCGAAAGAAAGAAAAATCAGCGCCTCAAACTCCATCACTCAATAATAAGTCTCCGGTCTAACTAAGAAAAAGCAAATTTTTTTTTTTAGAAATTCGACTTTTTGCATCAACTTTTTCATACTTTCCTTCATGAGTAATACATTCATTTCAACACTTCCCTTTGATGCCCTTTTTTGCAAAAATATGTCTTTACTCTCATAATAGGCCTCAGTTTCGGCAATCAGTTCTTCCCTTGGAGCATCTTTTTAATGTTTGAACTTTTTTGTTCAACATTAAAAAGATGCTCCAAGTAGTCGCTGGGGGCCAGTTCTGGCGAGTACGACGGTTGAGAAAGTAATTCAAAGCGTAATTCATTCACTTTGGCCATCGTTTTCATCGGCTTGTGACACAGAGCATTGTCTTGACGGAACGAGACTTTTCTCTTTTGCATGGGAGACTGTTTTGTTCTTGATTTGCACACGCAATCCATCCAATAATGTCACGTAAATATTCTCTATTGATAGTTTTACCTGTCTCAAAATAGTCGATGAAAGAAATAACATGCGGGTTTCAAAATACGGATGACATAATCTTGCAGCTGACTTTTGAGTTTTTGATCCCTTTGGGGGACTTTAACAGGCTGCTGTCCACTAAGCTGAGATCTTTTGGAAAAAGTGTAGTGGACCCCATGTTTCATCCATTGCTCCATACCGAAGCAAGAAATCCTATTTATCTCGCCAAAACAGCTCCAAACAACGCTCTGAATTGTCGAAGCGTTGTTGTTTTTGTTCGTGGTGTGAACAAACGCGGCACTCACTTTCAAAGCAACTAACGCATGCTCAATTTTTCAAGAAAAATTGTAAACACACTACCTTCTGATATCTTTAAGGACTCGACTATCTCACTTTACTGTCTGCCAAAACTATTTTGTTGGCTTTTTTTAAGTTTTCCGGAACTGCCGATTTTCCTCGACCAGAGCGTTCAGCATCATCGGTGCTTGTAAGACCACGCTTAAATTCGGAATAAAAATCAATATTAGTTTATTTCCCTGGTGCAGAATCTCAATAACGCTTATCAAGCCACCGTTTGGCTTCAACGGTATTTTTTCCCACCAAAAAAACAATGTTCAATCAACACGCGAAATTCTTTTTTAATGGGTTTTCTTCTACTCACATTATAACTGTGTATGGTTCAAATCTTTAAAAGTTTTTTTTTTCTCACATTTTAAAGAGCTTAACTGAGCTGACATTTTCTTTTTACAATTGCTTTGGATGACAATGTAATTTAAATATAATGAATAAAAATTAATTGATTAAAACTAATTACTTAAAGAATTAAATTTTACGCCAAGCTTCTCGCCAAGTCGCCAAATCCGAGGTTAATAATGCATCGTTTGTTTTAATTTTAATTATATTTTGCTTAAATATATTCAATTTAATAACAAAATTTATCGTTTGCTTTTATTTTAATTACATGTAGCTTAACTGATTAACATAATGCTTAATGGAGCTAAAAAAAATTTACACGTACTTATTTTAGACGATATATTTAATAAACGTCAAAAAATAAAACAAACTATTGAAACTAATTACTGAATAAATCCAATTCGACTCAACGCTCCCTTTTGCTCTTAAAATTTAAGGTATAAAAAACTATGTTACGCAAAGTGTGTAGTTTGAAAGAAAACAAGTGTTCAAAAAAATCGTTTTTTACGGGTATTTACTATCCATTGTTTTGAAAATAACGAAACTAGGGTCACTAAAACCACTGTAACCTGTAAACTAACTGTCAGAATGTCATGAAATTTCGACACGTATCGTTTGAAGGTTGGTACTATCCAGAAATCATATGGTTCTGTCAACAGTGTTACCATATATGTGTCAGACCGGAGACTTATTGAATGGTATGTTATAAGACTTATATTTAATTTATCGACAATTACTTAGTAAGTATCTCAGTCTCATGCTTTTTAAAATCATATAGTATAATTATAGTATGTTATATACATATTACAGTATTTAATTAAAGCATGATTTAAATTTTTAATCTTAATAAGATACTACAGATACAATAGAAAATGTATTCACTATTTTATGTTTTCAGATTCGTGTGCCACAATGAGCGAAGACCACACAGATCTACAACAAAATGTCGAATCATAAAATTCAACACTGATAGGTTATCAAATGTTGAAAGTCGTTCTCATCCGGACGGTAGTGGTATACAAAGAGAAAAAAAGACCGGCGAACAAAATATAGGGCAAGAAACTCGGCAGAACGAAAAAAAAGAGAAAACCTCACGAGCTATTTTCAAATGTCTCGTCGGAAGTTTTTATTTATATAATTCTGCTCTCTCACGTTCATTTTTATTTTTAAAGACTTTTTTTTTTAATCATTTAGTGAATTACCAGGAAGGAGGAGAATATATCTAAGAGAACTGTTTACGTAAAAATAAAATGTTGAATACAGTTCTTGTTAAGGCTATTAAGGTCTCATTATGTGAAAAAATGATATCCGGTAAGTTCAAGAAATTTTATAGGAATGTGGAAATAGAATAGTCCAAGTTAAACGTTTTTAAAGCTCTTAAAATTGGCACAAACAAAAGTTTATTCGGGTAAATTAGCATGTCAAAGGTGACTATGCAATGTCGTACATTTAGTATTAGTCTCCCGAAATGAAATTTATCAACCACTTCAAAACATTCTAAAGTTATCAAATTAAATAACCAATGATAAATCGGGTGAAATGAAAAAAGAATTTTGTTTCATGAAAGAGCATAATTTAATAGTAGAAGAAACTTGAAATAAAAAAAAATGGATTTCACTTTTAAAATATAAATTTTTCACAAACGAAAATACAATGTTGGTGAACAAATATCAAAAACATTTAAATCTTTATTTCGTAACAAAAAAAATTATAAAAAAAAATTATAGTAAAAAACAATTGAAGCATAAATAAATTTTAAAAAGTATGCGAGGAATTAGCAATACATCAAATGAGTGAAAGTGAGGGTTTAAGGCTCCCGTCTACCCGTCATTTTGATTTCGTTAGCTTAATGTTAATCCTATGGAATTTTGACTTTAATTCTAACATCTTTATTATTTGATCTATTTGAATGCAATAAAATGCATTTGAAAGAGCAAAAAATAATCTATGCTTCTGTGGAATTACATTTTCCTTCCGATTTTTGAAAATATTTGAAAATATTCTTTAAAGACCGGAAAACTCAAAAACGAATAATTAAAACAAGAATAAAGATATTTTTAAAAATCTTAGGAAAAAAGTAATTCCACAGAAGCATTCATTATTTTTTGCTTTTTCAAATGCACTTTATTGCATTCAAATAGTTCAAATAATAAAGATGTGAGAATTAAAGTCAAAATTCCATAGGATTAACATTACGTCCACGAAATCAAAATGGCGGGTAGACGGGAGCCTTAAGGCGCAAGAACCGAATTTGGTTAAGCTCTGCCAAAAATATGTTTCATTTGTTTTCCAGACAGAAAAAGACAAAAACTGGTCTATAAGAAGGATCGAAAATCGAGGATGCTCTTTGGAATATCCCGGGGACGCGTCACTCATTTTTACCATGGAAGAAAAATATCACTAGGAAATCCTCTCAAGTCAGGCCACTTACTTACCCACAAAGAGACAAACTATTGAGGTAGCAACCATCAAAAAGGGGGCAAGGGAGAAAACCATACCCAACAAAAACATGTCTGAAGATTATAACAGGTTGAGAAATCTGCTCATACATGTAAACAAAATGTCAAACATTTATTAGGTAATAAAGCTTAAAATTATTAAAGATATTCTGGCTTTTGAGATTATTTAATGATTTATATTATTAATCAACCTTTATTTTTGCCTTTTCGCACCAAAAGATGAATACATTAGCAAACAATATGAATAAAAGCAATAATCAGCAAATTTCTAAAAAAAAATAAAAGCTAAAACCTGGACCATGATTAAATCTTCCACTTCAACTATTTTGACTAAGTCAAAACACACAAAAAATTTAATATGATTAAACTGCACGTGAAAATTGAATATACAGCAGATAAACAGTTGTTAAGGAACAAAATTTGCGTATACCAAAATATTTGAAAAAATACTTTAAACACAGATGGTGAGTGAGGGGGGGGGATCACTTTTAGCTAATCAAAACATATTTTCTCTGTTGCTACTTCCAAATGCGATATTGTTTTGTCACGAAGTAGAAGAGGCAAATTAATGCCATTTTGACATGATACAACGAAAGAACGCAAAGAAAACGAATGAAAGAATACGAAATAAGAAAAAGATTTTTGACGTTGCTTCTATTCTCTCTAAGGTCAAGTACTGGACTCCCCTTAAATATTTGGAGAATCCCAAAATCGCATAAAGCTCATTCCAGGTTTAAAAAAATATGGCAAAAATTGAAGAAAATGACATGATTTCACGACATCTTAACTTACATTCGAAAAAAGACAAGTCTTTCGCTTACATAATAAGGAAAAGATTTCGATCATCCGATTGAATTAAATAATAAATAAACATACAGTGTACCAACTTTAGAACCAAAAGGAGGAGATAAAATGGCCTCATCTAGAATAGGAAAAAAAAAATTGTTTTATAACCGCACAATATATTATTTGTTCAAATCATATATTTATTTCTTTCTAAATCATTTGCTTTTTGATCGGGGGGGGGGAGGGGAGAAACA
>BMAW01072503.1:441673-460916 GCA_019974015.1 Nephila pilipes | reverse complement strand
GTGTGTGTGTGTGTGTGTGTTGAATTGAGGGAGATAAGATTACGTTAATAGGAGGAATGCTCGTATGAAGTACGCGAGAGTTTCGCTGCGTGTCTACTTGAATTGTTGAGACTAGGACCCAACATTGTCAGGTTAATTGACTATTTGGAGGATTTACCCGCATCATATTCCGGAAAGTGTACTTTTTACTGTATTACAGGAATTATCAGTACTTGCTTCAAGGGGTTGTGAAACCGGTGGAGAACATTCCCCTTTTTTAGAGAATTAATAAATTCTCTTTTGAAACTTTATTGGCAATTTCAATTTCTTTATCTGTGCTTGAATTAGGTTGAAATTTAAATTTGTGTTTCGAGTAACATTAAAGATGACAGACGAGATGGGTAATAGTAATATATCGCAAGTATGTTTTATGTTATACAACTAGTACTCAAACAGCATAATTATATATCAAACAGATTATGTTACGTTTCATGCCTTTTCAAAATACTCCGATTCCCACTTTTCTTGGAAATGCCGATGTTCAGCGGGAATTTTTCTCTTAGTTTTACCAACACTTTATTTCAATAAAGACATATTTAGTTCAAGGGTCTTAAATAGACGAGATATCAGTAAAACAATCTATATTTTTTTTAAAAAATGGAAATATATATTTAAAATTAACAGCCATAGAAAGACTAATCAAATTAATCAACGTAGCGTAGATAATCTTATATTGCCATTCTTTGAAAACAAAATTTTAAATATTGGACACACAAAGTAGTGCAGTAGAAGACTAGAGGAGTGGTAAGCATATATTATTTTACTATCAGCTACTAAATAATTCCCGGGTGTTGGCGAAAGAAATGATGATCAATTCAACACGACCAGTCATAGCTCATTGGTGAATGATGTGGCTTCTTCTCAATAACTAAGTATAATTAGAAACTTTAATAGTTAACCTACTATAATTTTCGTAATATTACTGTTGCATTGGCTGTGTCTCAAAGATATTCCTAGTGGACCACATACAAAAGAAAATGTAGAAGCAATTTCCTAATTTTGAGTAACCAAAAACAGGCCTTTTCTTCCTTTGTTTTGTTGATATTGATTCCGGGCAGTTATTTTCCTAAATGCCTATTTTAGTTATGGTATATGATCAGTGAATGGAGCTTGTGGATTTCTAGATCATCAAGTATATCCTTTCAAATAATTCAAAGTTAGCAGTTTATCTCCTTTAAAATATTAGATTTTTCAAAAAAAAAATGCTTTAATAAGTCACAAGTATTTATTCGGACGATACATGTTTACAAATTTCCATAGACAACTCATGTGCTCATAAACATTAATCGAATTCAAATAGCATGTTAATTAGCTTTTCTACTTGAATGACATTTCCGATTTTTAGGTAAATTAGAAGGAAATAACTTTGAAACTACTTTAACTGTAAGATACGGGGGGGGGGGGGTCGTAAAGTTTTAATTATTACAAAGAAGTAACCGAGTTAAATGGAAAATTTTATTTTACATATTAATTTATCTTTATTTACATGACGTTGTAATTTACAGAAATTAATGTTGATTCGTTTGATTTTAGGAAGCCGTAGATTGAAGTAACCCGCAGTATTGTAAAGTTCTCACATCATTATTAAAAAATAATAGAGATAAAAACTTGATTTTATTTATTATTCTTAAGACTCTTCTACTTAGTTGACACCCAAAGTTATGCGTTTCTTGACATTTCGAAGAACATCATTGTATACTCAGCGGATTGAAATCTATTTTCTCCATACTACGGGTTACTTTAGTCTATGACCTCCATATATCTCGATTATTTCTTACCAATTAAGACTTTCCGATACCCCAGTAGAGTATATATGAAGCCTGTTGGCGAGGAAGTGAAATTGTAGCCCTCCCCCGATCAATTGTGTAAGAGAAGGTCTCAAGAGAGACGAGGTCAAGCTGTAGTCGTATGAGGTCGGAGAATACGAACTCTGAAGTGTAAATAAAATTATTTTTAAACGTTATTCTTAAAAAAAGTAGTCTTGAATGCTACGGGAAACTGTCCCGGATACCACAGCACGCTCTCGGTCGTAGAATCAGGGTTGAAGTTAGAAAGGAAAAGTAAAGAAAAGAGGAATGTAAATATTATTCACCCTCGTTCTGAAAATCTCTGAAATCTGAGTGTAAGGAGAAAAGGGGACCCAGGCATAACTCACCCTCTTTGAAAGGAAAACCGGTACATGATCGGTTAGAAATGAGAGTCGCACAGAAATGGAAAGGAATTTTTATACACGCATATTTTAGCAGTGAGGAACGGATATCAAGAATAAAAAAATATCGTTTCTTTTGAGAGCATTGAAGGAAGAGTTAGAAGAGATGGCTACATAGATGGGCATCAAGCTCATATCCGGTATGACAAAAACTGAATTACAGAAATAATCATGGATTCCGAATATTATGGGGAAGAACTTATGAGAGAAATGCTTGAAGGCATTAAAGAAGAAAGAGAATGGTGAGAATCAAGTGCAGTTCTGAGTTGCAAGAAGTGAAAACGCAAATACGGAAAACCGAAGTACAGATCCTTTTCTTGGAATCAGAGAAAATCGGAAAGAAAATTAATGCTGAGAAAAGAAGAGGAAAAGAAAATAGCGGGGGAGTTAAGGAAATTAGCTCAATCTGTAAAGAAAAATTAAAAAGAGGAAGAAATGCAGATCGAAATGCAAGCGAAGCTGTTGGAGAATCAACGAGCAGAAGCACCGCGTCAAGAAGAATGTGGAACGAAACCAATGCTGAGAAAAGAAGAGGAAAAGAAGGAAGAAGAAATTTTAAAGTAATTTGTTGAATTTGAAAAGAAAAATGAAGGAAAGGAAAAAATGCAAGCAAGGCCGTTGGAAAATCAATGAGAAGAAGCATTGCGTCAAGATGGGAATAGACCAGAAAAAATGCAGAATGAAAGGAAAAATGAAAAGAAAGGAATGAAAAACAAGGACCACAAGAAGATTTGGAATATTCAGAAGGACAGAAATAACTGAACTTCAGAAGACCGACAAGAAGTGTTTAAATGATCTTACAGGGGAAGATATTTTTATTGGAGAAAAAAGAGAATCAGAATTAGAAGAGGAGAGTGAAGAGAATATTTCTAATTTACCTAATCAGCTGGAGAAATTAGGAGACGAAACAGATATTCCAAATGGTGAAAAAGAAAAAGATCAAACAGAATTGAGAAGACGGGAAGGACTGAGAAAATTGAAAGAAGTATTATTTCAAGAACAGTTGGAAGGTAGAAGAAAAAAGAGAAAAATAAAAGCGAAGAGTCAAAGTGAAATATGTGATTACGAAGAAACCCTGATGAAAAAAAACAGAAAACATGCAAAGGAAATCAAATCGGAATATGAGATCAGTGGAAATCTATGGAAAGAAAGGAGAAACAGCGCAAATTGACAATCACAACAGCAAGAAATGGGTCGGAAGCATTTTAGACGCGGTTGAGCTGTACTCGTAAGAGGTCGGGGGAAACGAGTCCCGACGTTTAAATAAAATCCTTTATTATTTTGTTAAAGTATTAGTCATTAATGCTCTCACAGACAATACGGTAGACCGCCAAGGTATCACAACTCCCTCCTATAAGCTATACACCCATCATTAGAAACATCATGTAAAATTTTAAAATTCATCTGTCATCTACTCCCACTGTAAGTTCAATATGAATTTTTCCTTCGATTTTATAAATACACGACCTTCTACTCATTTTGCTTGTTTATATTAATTTCAAATTTAAATAATGATTGCTTAAGATTTACAATTCTTAAAATTCTTATAAAGGTACTTCAGTTGGCAAAAAATTATTTTGATCTAAATTATACACCACTATCCCCCATAAGAAAGTAACTTTTAAGGGGCATAGTAGGGATTTTACAGTAAAACAAGCAGTATGACTTAGAAAAAAAGAATTTAAACTAGGGATACAAATTTCTAGAAAGCAGCTTTATTAAACTGGAGTTAATTAAAGATAATCATCCAATATAATAGAGAGAAAAAATGCTCCTGACCTTTGACATAACTTTGTGCAAGATAAATGATATTTGACGAAAACAAAAGAATTTATAAGTTCCAGAAATAAAAATTTACTCTATAAAGCAACATTTATTTATAATTAAATACTAATTTATCCAATATATTTTAACTAATGTATTTTAATATATTAGTTAAAATATATTGGATAAACAAAAGAAACAAAAGCAAACGAAAGGATGCAGAATACGGTTGATAGTTAATTACAACAAAAATATAAATCATCAATTATGACAAAGCTTAATGCGTTGGGGGAATATACAACAGTCGCTATTTGACTATGATCGAAGTTTTTAAAGCTTGTTAGAACATAAAATTGTTTAATTAGTATTTAACGTACTAAATTCTTTTTATTCAAAGTAATAAAAATTTTGAAACGTTTGAGACAACGTAGATATATATGAATGTTTGAAATTCAGCCTTATTAAAGTCTAGATAAATTACACGTTGAAGCTTAACTAGCCATAAATAGTTTACAAAAAAAACTTCTAGTTTATAAAGATTTTCCACCTTCATTGTAATTATATTTTATTATATTCTACAATGCCTTTCAAACTTTTTTAACAAATAGTTTAGGGATAGCAAAGTTAGAATCAATCTAATATAGTAATCTCTATTACATTTTTATATTATATTATTTACAATAATTTGCTTAACTATTTGAAAATTCACATTTTGTATCATTTACAGATAAATATTTATAGGTCTATACTATTTATTTCTAATTATCATTGGCTTCAGAAAGATTTGCATGTTCTAGCTGCGTAAGATAAAAACTATTCTTAATTATTTTTCATAGACCTTAATTATCTTCCAAGCATCCAAAGCGTGATGAACAAACTCGTGATATTATTTGACAAAGACGTCTTATTATAGACTTGCTTTTCATTACCAATATTAATTTTTCCTCTTTAATTACCAATACCATTTTATCCCAATAGCTACGTTTGCTCGAGTCATATATCTTAAAGGAACTTACAACTATAAATTGTCACCCTCTTAAAAACAAAAATTTAAATAGCTTTTCTGGCGTTTGAAGGAAGATTCCCTTTTATATTATGTTTAAATTTAAACTCTTAATATTTTTTTCGATCTTAAATGGAGGCTTTCCCCGCTTATATCGGCTAAAGCTACTCGGTAAGTCAAAACATGCCACTTACGATTGCTCCTTCCCACAGCTTCCTGCAAGACTTGAGTATTATTTGCGCTGTGATAGAGAAAAGTAATTTCTCCTTTCCGAGCCGGTTATAGTTGCACCATCCACGACTACATCCATATTTCTATATTCAGCTGCGTAAATTAACTACATGTCGTCCACTGAGCAAGCCAACGAACTCAGACAATGAATTGCACTCTTAATTTTAAAATTGTAATTTTCTCAATTTTAGCACTCTCTAATTAGGGAACTTCAAATTAATTAAATTTTTAACTACAGCTATAAGTAGGATACACGTCCTTTTAAGGAAAGAGACTATGTAACTTGATCTCTTTCGTCCTTCGATATAAGTTATGCCCTAGGGACTTACCTTCTTCAGGTGGGTACGGGAAATCATGACTTCAAGTCACCCCAGGGATATTTTTTCTATCGCAAGAGGTGTACTGTCTTTGGTAAGCACGGATGTTGCACCTCCGGGATACCTTAGTGATTCTCTTCAATTTTCGACCTTACTTTTTAACTAATTTTTCTCCTTTCTTCATTTTTCAAACGTCCAGAACACAGTTACACCTTGTTTTGGCGCAAAGTAGCCATATCTGACTCTCACACCATTAAATTTTCCTATCACCCACTTACTCAATAAAAATAGTTATGTGAAATTGAATACTTCTATTGTATGTTCTCACGTAGGAAAATGTATTTCAATTTAATCACAATGCGTACTCAACCAAATTAGACTTACCACTTATGATGATTTTGGAATTTTATTTAATTTTGATTTAAACAAAAAAAATTCTTTTTTCTTCTTATGTGTATAATTTGATACCCACAGTGCCTTGGTGTTTAGATATATTAATTCGAAAATTGTATGAATTCTAATGTGTTCGTTTTTCTGTATAATATATCGGTTATATCTATCTTAGAATACAGTTGTGTTGTTTGAAATTCAATTTTATGATATTCACCTTTGCAAAAAAAAAAAAAATGTTCATAGTAAAATATTCCGTAAATTTTTATTTTTAAAAGCTTTTTAAGTCTTACGCACTAAATTTAGAACTTAATTTCTAGGTTTACGAATCGAATTAGTTATTATGTTTGTTTCGAATACTTAAGTAATATATTTAATTCTTTTAAATATCTTGAAAAATAATTTTTATGTGACGAATTAATTTACTGCATCATCACGAACTTTTTTGCTGCACATTTGTTAAATAAAATCATCTCAAAAATTCACTATTGTATAAATTTTGTGCTTTGTGCAAAACTTTAAAATTCTTTGGAATTATGCATCGTAAATAAATATTTTTAAAACCGCTCATATTTCGCTTTAAAAATAAATCAAAAAGATAAAAAGAAAATAAAAGAAATTGTTCTATTCAATACGTTGCGAAATACAGACCACCAACGGTTTACTACATGTTTTAATAATTACTACATTACTAAATTAAATATTAGAATAAAAGTATAAGAAAAAATAATTATTGAATTACTCAGTTAAGTATTAGAATTAAAACAAACGATAAAAAATAAAAATGGACAATAATATTCTTTTCAGATATTAAAATTAAATCAAACGTTAAATTATTAAATGATGTATTTTAAGCTAAATGTAATTACTGCTGCCCTAATTAATTTTTATGTATGTTTTATTTCAATTCAATAAAAAATGTAGGAGAAATCTATTATGACATTTTTTTTAAAACAAAATTCATCACTGGTGAAAGCAGGCATCAAACATGTAAGCAAAAACTTTTGCGATTAAATTTTCAAATGTAATAAGGAGATCATTTTGTCCTCGACTAAAACAATAACACAATTGCTAACTAATTAATTAAGTCGAAATTCTAGATATTTATTATTATAACATAGTTTAACTTTATTTAATAAATATTTTAGCAATTCAGATTATATTTGGAGAACAATAAAATCCACAGAATTATTCTTCTAACTTTTATAAAAGAGGAGTTTCCAATCATAAAATATCTAAAATAAATATTTTTACTTTCATTCCAGGCTACCTCGATCACTAGAATCACTTTCCTCTGAGATTAGAGAAAGCAAAGATAATCCAAGAGAAGGCTTAATGATTCCTGTTGTAATGAATCGTAATGCTACTTAATGGTTTCTGATGCAATCTATTTCAATGGGCACAAAAGCGACTCCAAAGTCATGTCAGACTTTCTTACCACCTACTGTTATAAAAAGCGACTTTATTTCTGATTTCTTCATGTCTGAAGAGAAAAATGAACCAAGCTTGCCTCAAATAAAGTAAATAACCTAAAGACGACAGAAAAGGGACTTGCGGTTATACAGAAACGCTAAGTCGGCATCCCAAGAGGGAAAAAAATGCTAAACAAATTTTAGTCTTTTTTTCTCGTCATTTTTTTTTTTTTTTTTTTTAAAGGAAGATTCATTGTTTCTAAGCCAGAGGGAGCTTTCCTCATGTTGACAGATCAAAGACGCTGGGGGACCAGCAATTTATTAACTTATATCTATTCTGGTACAAAAATGCATTTGGAAGCGAAAGTTTTTATTTATATTATGTTTAATTCATTGTATAAGCTCTTTGTTTCTATTAATATGAAAAATTTTGAATAGTACATTTCATAAAACAAATAAGTAAATAAATATAATACAATAAATTAAGTTTTTGAAATGCCATGAATAGGAAATGGGGTGGTTGTAAAATAAGAATGAGGTAATTCGATGAAATATATTACGTATTGACCATTTTTCTTTTGTCTAGGAAATCCAAAAGTATGATGCTCTTTGCATTACAAAAGATTGTCGCCATCTCTTCCAGCCTGTTGAGACCATCTTCGCCTTCTTTGGAGAAGATTTATCAGAAGTAACCCTTTGTTTTGATTATTGCTTGGTTCCCGGTGCATAATTACCAATTCTGATTTCATGGACGGTTATAACGCGACGCGGTAGCAATCAAATTTTGATTTAACAACAAATGGCTGTCACATGAAAACTAAACAATCTTTTAAGACGATCCAAAACAAATTTGATTTGTATTGGATCCCATTAAAAGATAGCTGCACACAAAAGTAATACCAACTAAACTTAGCAACCCGAACGGTCTTCAAAAACACATGGCTTTTGAGCCTCTCTCGTGTGAAAATAAAATAATGGTAACGCTTTATTACCAGTCTTAAAATAAAAACCTAAAATAAGGTTTTCATCAATAAGACTTTATATTATAAGCAATATATGAAACAGAAAATGAATTCATTTGTGTCTTAAGAATTCATATCGGAGCTTCAGTGGTGTATGTGAATATTTGCGTGAGAGAAAGTGAAAGGCAGAGAAAGATGAGAATTATGTGTCACAAATTAAAAATCCTAATTAATTTTTATGTTATTTTGGTAATTAGCACATTTTTAATAATGCATTAACTCCAGGTAAAGATATAATTCAATTTTCGGTGACCTCTAAGTTCAGTTATTGATTTTCTTAGAATTTTGTGAACAAATCTACGAGGAAAATGTTTTCTCTACTGTTTCATTAAAGCAATAGAGACTATAATATTATTTTAACTGTATCAAATGTTACCCGTTTTTCTAAGCAATAAAGACTATAATGTTAGACTATACTGTTTTATTAAGACAATAGAGACTATAATGTTATAATATTTGTATCAAATGTTACCCATTTTCTTAATTCAATTAAATTATGTTATAACCAGCTAGTAGTATTTAATTCAAAGTTTTCATAACATTATGTTTTACCAATCAGAAGTTTAAAATTGAAATGTAAATGTCACCTTGGGGGAAATTAAATTGAAAATGATCATATAATAGGGTTATGGAATAATGGAAACAAGCAAAAATTGTTGGGTTTAAATATATATTTATTCTGTAGAATTACATTGAGCACGATTTTCATACGACAAAAGATACAAAACAGCTTATTAAAATGAGAAAAAAATTCTTCGAATTTTGTATCGAAAATAACCATGATTCTTATCTAATAAATTTCATCTATCTTTCATGATAGATAATTTTTCAGATACTTACTTTTAATAAATTTTAAAAGAAACAAATCTAGATTTTGTAACAAGTTAGTTGAAAAACAAATGATTAAGAATAATCAAAACTGCTGGAAAATTCTATTACAATAATTTGGATTTTCACGAGATTAAATATATTTCTTAGGATGAATCTAAAATGACCAATAAACACAGTATTATTTTCAGAACTTAATACATTAATCAATCTAAGAAGATAAACCTCTCTCTATTATCATTTCTTACTCCCATCAAATGCATCATCATCTCCAATGAATATTAAGATTCCTTGATCCTCAGACCATCCGACGTGCTTTTGAGATGATTAATTGCCTCTTTTCCAGCTCCCATTTATCTTTACCTTTTGAGTTGAGACTTCTCATCTCTATTTTTTCCATTCACTAAAATGGAAAAGGAAAAGAAAAAGAATTTTAAGAAGAAAGCATCAACTATTGTCTCTTGATTACATTAATGGACGATTTTCTCTCTCTCTAAACTTTTGAAAAGTCAAAGTCGTTCTAGAATAAATGCCTTTGTACCTCAGGGCAAGTAATATGGAACTAACACAGGTTTGATTAATGAAGATATTTTGAAGGATACTTTCAGAAATGAAAAGTGCTCGGTTCTCTTTTAAGATATATCGCTTTTCTTTCGAACGATTTTCCTATTTGAATATTAACTTCTCGAAAACAAAACGTTTTTCATTGCAGTTACTGGTGCAAATAATATGTACTGTTCCGTTTGTATTTTTTTCAAAATCATGAAAAATGACAAAAACTAATCTATGAACTTTTTAGAATAAATAGTTATGGTATTTGCTATATAATTTTGGGCTATTTTCGAACGCAGAAGAATATAAATCTATCAAATTTATTTTGTGTTCGTGAGCAGTTCAAAATATAATAATATTCCAAACTGTTTTCAAAAAGTTTCAGGAGCAATATGCATTCAAAATTGAATCTATAAATTATTTTCATTTGTTTTCTGTTTCTTTTCAATCATAATAATATTTATCGTTGCATCACTCGTAAAAATAATAAATAACGTTCCATTCTCAAACTGTATTTCGAAAATATTTATGTTTTTTTAGGAAAATGTTTAAAATAAATGTAATTTATTTAAGACTTATAGTATTTATAAAATGAATATTTTTAATTTATTTAGAATACTTTCCAAGACGTATTCGAATAAAACTGGTTATTTTGTAATGAATTTTTCTTTCTGATTTGACAACAATAATCATATTATAATTTGTAATTGTGCGGGATACATCTATTTCACAGTGGAAAATAGTTACAAATAATTTCACCACATGCTAAATATAATAAATTAAATTCTAAGAATCAGTGTCAATTAATTGATCATTACTATAACTCATAGAAATTGAAATACTGAGTTACATTATTTTTATACATAAAAATTCTTCTACATTAAGTTTGTATGAAGAATACACGTTTTACAAATAATTTCAGCATACTGTACTGTATTGCAGACTATTAATAAAAATGACTTGTTTTCCGTAGATCACATTTATTTGCGCACATCTTTTCAAACATAAATTAGATACACAATTTCCACAAGCACCATTTTTCAACGTTCGTCTTTACCTCTTGGAACCAAACTCAATTCTCTTTTTTTATATCCGTTGCCAGAAAATTTTCTAGAAAACAAAAATATGATCTGGTGTTGCCAAAAAAATATATCTTAATAAAGAATATTGAAAAAATATCACATTAAGATTAAATCGTGTGCCTTTAATAGTTGAATAGTTAATATTTTTAAAAAAAAGTATCACATTAGATTAAATCGTTTGTTTTTAAAAATTGAATATGTCACAATACTCTAACAATGACAATTAAGAGCAATACCACAATGATCGGGTATTTAATAATAATTACCAAAATTTAAATAAAGAATTACATTGTTTGAATATTTAAAAAAATCATATGACGTTTAAGTGAAACATGCATATTAGAAATAATTTCATCTTACTCTAACAATAACGATAAGGAGCCCTTTCGTTGATCTGATAACTAACATTAATTACCTAGAGATTTAAAAATACCAAATTAATTTATTTTTATGTTTAAAAATTCTTTTGAATCAAACTAATGGGGAAAATATAAGTTTCAAATAATTTTACCACTTTCTGACAATGATAAATTACATTCCAAGGAGCTATGTCCATGATCTGATTATTGGCATTAATTAATGGGAAATTTAAGAACACAAATACATTATTTTTAAGCATAAAATTTCTTTTGAAGTAAATTTAAGATGAATATTTATAATAAACATCATTATATCTTATGTAAAAAAGAAAAGGTAATCAGTTTGCATCGCCTCTGTAACTAGAACTGTAAATACGTAGAATAATACGTCAGCGTTTTTGTTGTCTCTAGTTCATTTCATGTCTTTACATTTCATGAACAAATAACAATGACTTAAAAAACTTGCTGAAAATTATTCTAAAAGGCTATAAAGAGTTTGAAAAACGTGTATAAAAAATTTAAAATGACCTAAAAATTATATGTATAAACACAATTTCATAAATTGATAATAATATCCTATGTTTTAATGCTGTTTAAATACTGTAGTCAGTTTAAATACTGTTTTGCTTCAAAAATCTTTCAAAGCGTTGAGAAAAACACAAAATGAGCAAAGCTCTCAGAATATGAGCTGTTAAAATGTGAAACCTTAATTGTGTTTAATTTTCTTTTTCGTGAAACAAAAAATATTTTATTATATTAAAATCGGATATAGTGGTGAGAAAGTAAATAAGAGAATATTAATAGTAATTTTTTTTTTAAATTTGACGCTATAAATCTTAAATAAAATGTTAAAAATTTTTATTAAAATTGAAATTGGTATAAAATGATAAAAAATAATACTACATTTTAAAAAATATTATGATGGTGATGATGGAGAAAAATGATAACGATGTGATAATGGCCGAATGTGATAAATATGCGATTCACGAGATAAATATGTATTTTTTTTTTAATTTTGGAACTCAGGACCATTGATGGAATTTGAAAGCCTTATGATTGTGCAGCAACCATATAAAAAAAGTACAAGTATGGCACAAGAAATTTAAAAAATACATTTGTGGCTCCGTTAAAAGGAATTGTGTCTAGTAATTTGTGCCGGTTCTGTTTCCATCTTGACTGCTCTATTGAGCTGTACCAATATCAATGATTATTTGTTTTGATGAATATATATAAATATATATAAAATTTCATGCCTTGATTTTGTCGAAATTAATAAATATATAGATATATATTTCCGTGAGATTATCTTTAGTCTAGAGAAATAAATAATTAATGAGGTTGCAATTTCACAAATTTTATAATATAACCGTAATAAACACCTTAAAATTCTGAATGCGAAGGGTAGCTATTAGATAACGAGACTGATGTTGCAACAAAAAGTACTCATGCCGACACCTGTTTAGCGTGAAAACTTCTCTTTCGAATGCAGTGCCTCTCCCTCCTGTAAGCAAATTCGCCTAGACGTAGCCTTCATTCGCATAATTTTTTTTTTTTTTTCGTCTCGCTGAAAAATGATAAGTGAGCAGCAAATTGTGAAATTTTACAGGAAACATGAAAAAACCACTACTGAAACTTATAATTTAGTGAAAGAAGTGTATGGTAATGAATATTTATCACGTGTACGTGTTTTTGAGTGCTTAAGCCTTGACTTTGTTGAAAATGATTCACATCCGGGTCGCCCTTCCACGTCAAAAACGGATGACAATATCGATAAAATCAGTAATCTTGTTCGATCTGAGCATCGGTTAAGTATTTGTGCGATTGCTAAGACTGTAAAAATTGACAAAGAATCCATACTTCAAATTTTTCCACCAAAACAATGTTCCAATTCCTTTCACATTATCTGTGAAGAGGTTCTAGCCAAGTACAACATCCCAGTGATAGAACATCTGCCTTATTCGCCGGATCTTGAGTTATGCGACTTCTATCTGTTTCCTAAGGTAAAATCTACATTAAAAAGACCAAGATTTGAGTCCGTTGAAACTGTGAAAGAGAAGCTAAAGGCCTCCTGAAGGAGATAATAGAAGACTTCCAGCACTGTTTCGAACAATGGAAAATTTATATGGAGCGTTGTAGGGATAGAAGAGGGGTGCATATTGAAGGTGATAATAAATAAATATGTAAGAGTTCAAAATAAAATGTTTTGTAGCGTCTGTCTTGATTTTTAATAGTCATACCTCGTTTAAGCTAATCCATATATAAGCCGAGTGGCCCTTTTATTTTCCAAATTCTTACCAAAATTCAAAGTTTCTTTTAAGTGAATAAAACAAATGATAAGGACTTAAAAATATTCGTATGACCTTTCTTTTTTTTTTTTTTTTGCGTGAAGGTTACATTCAAAACGCCCAAAATGTAAGTTAAAAGATTAAAGTATTCAATGTTACTTTTACATGCTAATTACCTACTGCATTTTGTTATTACTTTTAGTGTACGTTTTAGTCATTTTCCGTTAATGACAGTGATATACATATGCGAGAAGTAGAATTGAAATAAAAAGGAAGGGAGATAGAGAATACCGACAAGCTCTGATAGATATTTGTAAATTAGAATGAATCATTGTAATTAATCATTTACATTAATAATAGTTGGAAGTGCCCCTTCATCAAAAAATAGAAGTCAAATCTGCTAAAGTCGAGAAGTGCTTGAATCGGAATGAGTGATTTGATAAGCTAAGACTTCATTATTTGAATGTAAACTAGGATTAACTGAGTTAAGAAGGAATCGAGAGAGCAATCTCAGATATTCTTTGACAGAGAATTTAAAGTCCTACTCTTACTTATCTTTAGTTGGAATATTGACCTTATTGACTATTTAATTAGACTTTAAGATGTCTGTAGAATTAAATAATAAAGAAGATGCGTCACAACATCACACAAAAAACTGTCGATTTGTGTTTCTATTACATAGAAGTTTTTATGCTGATTGCTATCATACAAGTTTAAAAAATATAGCTTATTTTATTAAAACTAGTTATTTTGCCATCGCTCAATTTTCTTACAGTAGAACAAAAATGCAAAATCAAATCGTAATTCATAATTCTTTACTTAGTTTTCTGTAAATATTTTATAAAAACAAAGGTAAACTGATAATACAGAAAAGATTATATCGTTCATTATTATATCCTTCTGTTGTCATTATAACCAGTGTTTTAAATAGTCATTAATCCATAGTCCAATGAATAGAATCTTACAATGATAATAATGTTATTTATTCAGATCTATGAAAAATCCAAAGACGTAACCTATTCATTTTGTGGAAAAGGTCTCTACATGTGTCTGATCTAACATTTTATAAATCAATTAATGTTTACTCTACAGAACTAACTGGGCTCAATTCCTTAGAAGATGTATAGATGAGGATTCGAATCCTTGACCTCTTATCTCCTTACTCAACGCAGATCTGATACAAATGATAACTTCAGATTGATAACTTCATCTAACTTCACTATCACACACGCAAACTAACTTCGCTATCAAATTTTTCGCTACTCATAAATACAATTTCTTTATCATATTTGGCGACGCTAGCCTAATGTTCTTGGTCGCGGACTCACCGCCGGTGTTGGTGCGTCGAGTTGAGGGTTCTATCTACAATCCACTCAAGACTCTCCGTGTAGTGAGGCTAATGCTCATTAAATCTGATCCAGGTTTCAAATCCTCCCATTGGCGTGGTGTGGAAGTTTGGAGAGAGAGATTCCAGTCAGGTGCCCTCCTTGCCATTCGACCGATGCTCAAAACTGCAAGGTCCGTTGCCAAAAGCCCTCGTGTTACTTATCAATGTGACGTCAATAAACAATTACAATCACTCTCAATCAAATGCATTACATTTCAACAATCTTGACCTAATCTGCACAAATTGAAACGTTGACGTTACTATTCGTGATTTTCTCTTCACTATCCTCGAGAACTTTTATCAATTTGAATTGCATAAAATTACAATTTCTTCCCAAACCAAATGAAACGGGATTAGGTAAATTAGACGTAGATAGAAATGAAGTGAAGTGACTCAGATATAATGATTTGTTAATGAAATGGAAAATAGAATTAATGGAATTAAGCAATGGAAAATGAAGGGAGATAGAGGTTAACAACTTGCTGGCAGAGAAGTGTAGTTGACATTGAAATTCTTCCATTGGTTTTGTGGATTGAAAATAGTTCTGCTCAAAATAATTGGCTACGTAGTTACTGTTAAAGAAAGTTGAGGAATTACGATCGAGTGAACTGGTAAGGTAAGATTTCTTTTTTAAATCTTAAATTAGGATTGTAAGTTAGGGTCGGATCCTAGAGAGAGAGCGACATTCCACAGTAATAATTAATAAGGAATTCTGTTTTGTTCTTGAGTGTCATATATTGGCATTTAGTCATTACTACTAAAAAAAATTAAAAGATATGGCGCAAGAGCTGGGTAAAGCAGGGTAGATGATACAAGTCACGTTTCATTTGTTGGGAGAAATTTTCAATTCAACATAATTCTAGTGTACGTTCCCAAAGTGTCAGTTGAGAGGAGAACGCAATAGCACCTACTTTATAAGATCACAAGAAAACCATTCAGCTTTTTCAATCGTCTTAGTTTTTGGAATTTCTCGATAAAAATAACTTACCGAAATAAGAATTACCTTTTTCTCATCGATAATTTTCTTGATTTTGATTTATTCCCACTTGATTCTATAAGAATTTCAAATTTTATCTCATACATTTGTAATATATCATATTCATTGGTTTTGTAGAAAATACGATTAGTGTCAGAAAAGCTGTTATTTCTAAATGATACATTTTTCATGGGTCATAAATATTAAATGTGAATTTAAGTTCTACAAAATTTTGTTCATATATCTGTTTATTCTGTATATTTATCATCTTTTCCCTTACTTTCTTTTTCGTTTTATTAAGAATCGTTTATTAGAAACAAAATTTATTCTAGCTTCAGAGTGATAAAGTAAAAAAAAATAATTTTTCTCAGAAAAGTATTTCATAGAAACATCTATCTAGTTTATCTTGAAAGACTAATTTTTAAATTTTTTGAAAATCTCAATTTCTTACACAAGTATGTTAAAACTTGAATAGAGAAATATGTATTGTGTAACTTTTTTTCACATGCTTTGAAATATCTCGACAGAAGTTATTTAACCATTTTAATTTTGTATTAAATATTCAATTTATTATGGAAAGTTAAATGTGATTTTTAAGTACGTTATTTATAACAGCAAAATATAAGCAACACTACTTTAAAAACATTTCACCTAAAATAGTTTGAATTATGGTTTTTTAAGAAATTACTTGTTATCAAAAAAGGCTACTTTTTGTAGAAAATCGAAAACATATCTTATTATTATAAATATTTTAAAAGTTGCCTTAGTAAATTTTGATGGTGTGAAAAATTTTTAAAAGCATAAATAAATAAATAATGTCCAGTTGGAAAATTAACGATATTCAAACAAAATCAATAGCCAGTTGCTTAAACTAATTCATAGATTGATTGCTTATTAACGTCGCTCAAAATAAACATGAAAGTTATTGAAGAAAGATTAGTGACCACGGCAGCCTAGTTGTCATGGTTACGGCTGGAGTCTTTTCGTCGAGTCGTGGGTTCGAGCGCTGATGCCGCTAAAAATCCACTTTGTAGCGGAGCTGATCACGTTCATTCTGATCAACATCCCCAGTCTCTTTTTGGCTTGATTTCGAAGGAGGTGAGGTGCCACCTTAGGTTTCGTCCTCGTAACCTGACCGAAATTCAGAATTACGATGTCCATTGCTACCAGTCCTCATGCTGCTTCTAAGTGTGATGTTTCTCAACAATCACAATATTGATGAAGGGTCATTTAATTTTGAACAGATGATGTTTTCGAAACCTGAGATTGAACCACACTCTCCTAACTTCCTCACCACGCCAACTTTGAACTTCGATATATTTAGAAAGAATTACACCTGTTACATGACAGTTAAGAATTACAATATTGGAAAGATACGTTATTCATGAAAGAGACACTTAACTTATTGATAGTAAAAAAAGACCCACAGAAATACATGATAATCCACATTGGGCGCAAAATAAAAAGAACTGGAGTATTTTTAACAAGGAAATATATTCAAATAATGTAATATGATTAAATCAGCAAGTGTGGAATCTGAAACAGTTTTAATTATAGCCAGATATTTTTTGTACAAAAATTAAATCACAATTGTGAGACCAAAGTGTTGATTTGTTATGTTTCTTAAATGCTTATTTTTCAAAGACATGTTTACAAACAGATCATGTGTTTAATTATAAATTTTTTGATGTGTTTGTAAAGAAAAATTATTTCTGCATAAATATTATTTGTTATAAAATGTTTGAATTTTCAAAATGCTCAGAATACAATTTATTTTCATATACTTTCATCACAGTATACAAAAATCAAATAAAATGAGTTATAATGATGAATTTTTATTTTATAATCACGGCTTAAATATTTCCCGGTAATTTAATGATCTACAGGCTTTATATATTTGAAAATTTTACCGAATTACCGCTAGAGAGTTAATAAAAGCGTCGGTAAATTTGTAATCACTAAAGGTTATCTATGGAAGGTCAAGTGACGAATCCGTTAACCTTCGATTATGGGTTCGAAACTCTACCAATCAGATTACTGGTATACTCATCAAATTGATGAAAGACAATTGCAATTACATCAAAAGAATCGTAGAAATATTTTCACTCGTAGAAATCAAAATATGATCAAATCACAGAAATATTTTTAACGCTGGGAATATTATAGCAAAGTAATTTGCATTTAACGTCAAAAAATATTCTCTTTGAGGTGGCAGTTGAAAACAATATATACTTTATGAACATGTGATCTGGAAAACAGAAACATATAGCTTAAAAAACGAATCATTTAAATGATTCAAAAGATATTGCCTACAATTAAATTTTCCTTTACATTCTAATATCAAACATTTCCCATAATATCACGTGAAAAATATAAATCGTTCAAGAAAAGATGAGTCCTAGATTGACCTCGATAAGCGAGTCCATTTCATTTCAAGAAGAGAAACGAAGATACATATAACTCTTCCTTTTGTTAATTTTATTTTTCAATAAGCAAATAATGAAACAAATAATGAAAGAGAATTGTTATTTTTATGGATTTAATAATGGTAAGAAATATATATTTTACTTAACAGTATAGCAACCTACTAAATGGATACATTATACTATGGTCAATGTTTTTAATTCATAAATAAATTATTCTTGTGGTAAATGCTTTTCACATGTTGTTGATAGCATAGACACATCTGAAGAAACCCGCCATTTTTATTGGACTTGGTCCTCTCTCTCTCTCCCTGTAAATACATATTAACCATGAAATAAATACAATATCCTTGTAATTTTAAGGGAAAAATTTTTTTTGCTAAATGTCAGAAGTGGGGTTCGAACCCACGCTCTCTTTCGAGAACCAGAGCTTAAATCTGGCGCCTTAGACCGCTCGGCCATTCTGACAACGACATCGCGTTCTTAAATTCATGTATTAAAATAATAAAGCATCTGCTGAAAGATAAATATTTGATTTGTAATGAAACCATAGATGATGCAATATCAGAAGAAAGGAGGAAATGAAAGAAAGAAAAGAAAAAAAGAAATACTGATTTGAAAAGAATTTTAGAAGGGAAATCTGATGAAAAAAATCATCTTTTGGATTTTAATGTTTCGTAAAATTTTATCTTAATTGAGATATTAATCAAATCTAAAAATTCTAGGAAGCGGGAAAATAAAGAAAAATGCATAATTATTTATGTGTCGTTTAGTTTATATAGATGGTAATCCTTTGTTAAAGAGATTTCATAATCTTACAGTTTTATTTCATATTTTTACATCAATTGGTTTTTATTTTAAATGGTTATTTCAAAAAAAAATTTAAGTAGGGTAAATTATTCGTTATTATTAATTATTTTGACCCCAAAATAATTTCAAAGTATAGTGAATTGTATAATCGATT
>BMAW01072503.1:423811-436702 GCA_019974015.1 Nephila pilipes | reverse complement strand
CTTTCATTTTAATTAACGTAACCCAATTGGATAAATATTATTAAATTGAATATATTTAAGCTAAATGTAGTTAAAATTTAAACAAAGATAAAAAATTGAATGGAGATCTTGTACGCCAAAAATCATCTGGTACTCGAAAAGTGATCCAACTAAAACTAAAACAATAGCCCCTTGGGTGGCTAATTAATATAAATAAAAGTATAAAATAAAACTGTAAATGAGATTTTCTCCATCTTAGATTCCCTTCAATTATTAATTTCCATTCTTCCCTCTATTCTGATATTGTATCTTGTATAATCTAATTTTATTGGGAAACTATTAATCTTTCAGTATTTGTTTCATCATTAAGTAAATCAGTTTATAGTTATCACACTGTAGTCAGAATGGCCGAGCGGTCTAAGGCGCCAGATTTAAGCTCTGGTTCTCGAAAGAGAGCGTGGGTTCGAACCCCACTTCTGACATTTGTCCGAAATTTTTAATGCTTTCAAAGCACAAATATATTTCACTTTTTATGGTTAGCATATGCAGTTAAAGGTCAGTCAGAGAATAATTTTTTGCATGAGAGTGATATTTTGAAACCGACTTTATCCGTACTCCAAATATTTTAAATTCCCCACCGATTTTGGATGTACGAAGCATTTTCTTTCTATTAATAGTGGTTCAAATTTGATCTATTTAGTCAAGGTATTGAAACGAATCATGTTCAATTCATTTTTTTTTTTTTTTTTTTTTTTTTGAATTCTTTGAGAAAATTGGAAAAAAAAAGTCACATAGACGAGTAAAAATAAATGTTGAATAAAACTATATAACATTACTAAATGTTGAATAAAACTATAAGATAATTAAATCTGGAGAATAAAGTTGCATTTTTTTGTATAACTTTTTCTTAAGATATAATAACTGGTATTTTTTATGTATGTTTTAGGTCTCATGTTAATTTGAGAAACAAATAAATTTTACTGTACTAAAGGAATTCGAGCTTCAATGTATCCGAAGATTTTTGATATGTGAGTAATACTTACTCGAAGAGGATAACATATGAGCTATGCTTTGTTTCATTTGTATACTTGAATCAATCATTTTAAGTCCCACTATAATAAAGCAAACCTGTAATATTAAAATATGCTGATTCATTAAAGTGTGGTTTCATAGTAAGAGTCGTTTACCCACTTTCATACCTCGTCGAAAACTTAATCATTTTAAAATAAAATATAATATAATACTCTTGATAAACCTAAATTTAACCCTTTTTGATGTGTGTCTTGTGTCGCACACTATCCAAGAGCCAAATTTTATGTGAATATCTGTTATTTGATGCAAATTTTCTAATGAAATGCTAATACACAGACTATAAAAAGTGTAGTTTACAATTCGAGTACTATAATTAAGACTTTTTTTTTATTGGGTTAAGTACAGATAAGAGTAATTTGAACTTACTTTACTAGCAGAAATATAGAATAATATAATAGTGTAAATGATAATGCATTGCGATAGTGTTTCAAGAAAGTGTTCACTTACCAATTATATTTAATTGGCTGTGGTAGTGTTAAAAGTCGCTAAAATACAGCTGAGATTATTAAAACTTCAGAGAAAATTTTACAATAATATTGGTCTAATTTTTGTTAACTAGATTTAAATTATATTCTTTGTGAATATGGCAAAAAGTTACAAAAATCCTATCCCGGTGTTCTTAGAATAATTGCATGAAACTTAAGAAGAGTTACAAGGTACTGTGTAAAAAAATTCAAAAAAAAAGAAATGCTAACCAGTTATAACAGTAAATAGTATAAATGTGTCTGGCCAAAATATTTTGGCTGTGATTCTGAGTCTGAACTCAAGGTGATTGACTGAAGGATGCCTTCTCTAAATAGTTCATTTCATTTTCGCCTATGCGTATACTCGTATCTGTAAATTGCAATTTTACAACGACTTTGTGAGGATTTATCTAGCAGAAAACAGCAATATCTTTGGAATGTAGCATTACACATTTTAATAGAGCTTCTCTTTAAGTTCAGAATAGATTAGAAAGAAATTTTGTGCATTCACTTCCTAAACAATAATGTGCAATTAAAAATAGAGGACAAAATAAAATCATAAAATTCTTATTAATAAGGAATCTTACTTTAAATATATTTACTAACAGCTTGGTACAATTAAGTAACGAAATTGAATTTTCAAAATGCTTTTGAATGGTATGATGGTAAAGATCCTGGATTTTAAGTACACACTCAAACACACACACACACACACACATATATATATATATATATATATATAAACGCATAATAAGGATGTTTGAATAAAAATGTATGTTGTTGAAAAATTAATAATTCGAGACAAAAACAACATTTTTAAAACCAACGTTTTTATATGGTGGCAAAGTTTATTAAAAAAATTTATTGAAATATTAGTTAAAACTGGTCGCAAATATCTAAATATTGCATTGTTAGGCAAGTAAGAACGGTTCCCAAAATTTCAGAGCTCTAGCTTGATGGGAAGTTGGTTAAATTAACGATCGAAAATTTGATGACACACACACCAAGTAAAATACATAAAAACGTTTTAAAAAAGTAAACCAGAGCAGCGGCTTTCTTCAACAACGACGACAAAAGTTAAAATATCTTCCCCCGATTGAAACATCTTTTTGCGTCTAATTGATAAAAGCGCAGCAAAAAGGGCCTGATAAACTTTTCTTCGGACTCCGTGGTCAAGGGTTCAAAATAACTACAGCCCTTTCAAGATAAACAAACTCTCTCCCTCTCCACATGGTCTAAAACATCTGACGCCGATCCAGTATTAACTTTGAATGTCAGTGATGCTGGCTCATATGGAAAATGGAAAAAAAGGCTCGTGATTGTTGATTTCCGATAGCAATTACCTTTGTGACAATATCATGCACTTTTGTCGCTGCTATACAGAGTGATAAATTTAAAAAGTACCCAATGGTTTTTTTTATTACCTTTAAATTTGACGGCAACTATTCTAACACTGAAATATAATTTTTTGAACCTTGTTTGAGTGTGGGAGACAATTTCTAACACTGTTGGACTCTTACAACTTTGTTTGTGAGGTAAAACAGAAATGGAGACGCACAATGTTACTTATTCCTGTGATTTTATTCTTAAAAACATAATTTAATTCAAATTTTTTTATATTATTATCATTCCTACAACAAATGTTAAAAATGTTCTCTATTATTTTGAATGCAAACATAAACACTTCGAACCAAGTTCTTTGACACACTTCGCAACATTGTTGGTGTTTCTTGAAGCAATAATATCTACTTACTGGTAGATATTATTGACATTTATTAGGTACTGAAATTTATTAGAAATTACTGGTAGATATTTTAAAATTATATTACGCTTAGTGTGAAGTTTGAAAGAAAACGCATGTTCAAAAAACTCGTTTTTTACCAGTTTATTAGCACTTAAATGTATCCAAATAGGACAATTTATTTGTATGTTCATATATTTAAACACATAATATTGCAACTGCTCAAGCCACCATTTCTCTATAAAGGGAAATAATCAAAGCGGTAGAACCTATGGACGGGATAAATATCTGACTGCTATAACCAAGTGGATGTTTTAAAAGTTTAATGAAAGAGAAAGGAATTATTCTCGTGCTGATACCAACAAGGCTCAAATATTCACCATAAAGCAGAAAATGCATTGCGCATCGATCCAGAAACCATTTAAGATAATCTTTCGGAACAGAGCTCAAGAAATCAATCTCTTAGAAATATCTATTCTCTTGTTGAATTCCTTCACTGCATATACCAGAAAATAAAAAGAAAATATATTCGTATTTTGGAAGCTATTTAAAAGTTACGAAAATGTTAGGAGTGGGGTTCGAACCCACGCTCTCTTTCGAGAACCAGAGCTTAAATCTGGCGCCTTAGACCGCTCGGCCATCCTGACAACGACACACAATAACACAGAAATTGATTTACTGAAATAATAAAACATCTGTTGGAAGATAAATATTTGTTTATGCAATGAAATCGCAGATGATGCATTATCAGAGGAAAGGAGGAAATGAAAAATGTCGATATTTGAAAAAAAAATTTGAAAAGGGAAAATAAGCTTGCAAATCATTTTAGAGTTTTCAATATCGATACACTAAACGATAAAACAAATGATAAAAAGTAAATAGGTTGCTTGTATAGTAAGCTGTAATGAGTAAGTTAATGAAAGTCTCCGAAATGCGACATCAAAAGGGAAGAGGAATTGCAAAAAGCCAATAACTATAGAAATTGAGAAGAGAGAAATTAGCTTTTCTTATTTCTGGATTTTAATATTTAGCAATATTTTCCCCTACATTAAAATGAATATTAACTCAGCTTTATTCATATTGCTTTAATGTTTTCCGATGATTCCATAGCTATTTTCCGGAATGTAAATATTTAAAAATCCTGGACAATTTAATGTCCAGGATTTTTTCTCTTTGAAGAATTTTGAGAAATCAAATTTTTTTTTGAAGCAATGTCCAACGCCTAGAAGTTTTCATTTGATAGTCCTATAACAAGAAGACCTGCTTAATCTATTGGATTTGAGTCACTTCACAAAATGAGCAAGAAAAAAATTCGGCAAAATCCTAATATACGCATTTATATTCTAAAAATATTAATGAATATCTATTTTTGAAGTCCAGCCTTGATTGATTGATTTGTCGATTTTAAAGATATAGAGGAATAAAGGTCATTGTGTGTGTACTCCGGTCTTTAGCCTTATTTAATTATTTGATGTAGTTCAATAATTCAGAATGAGCCAGATTACTCACACATTGATTGGGTTTATTAACGTTGCCATAGAAGCAACACGAGGGTTATTGGCGACTGACCTCGTAATTTTGGACTTCGGTCAAGTGACGTGAATGATACCTGAGCTGGCACCTCCCTCTCCAAACTTCCACACCCCGCCAACAGGAAGACTTTGAGCCTCGACAAATGTAATGTTCATTGTACCTGGCTATACGGTGGGTTCTAGAGGCATCAGGATTTGAACCCATGACTCGACGAAAACTGCAGGCCGCAAGTCCGCGACTATGATCATTAGGCTACTGCGATCATAATAACTCATACAAGATACGGCGCAGGAATAAATAAAAAAAAACCACCATCTTTTTCTTTATTATTACGCTATTTTTCTTCGGTTTATCTTTTGTAATATTTTCTTGCTATTTGTTCAAGAATTATTTTAAAGTTCTCGGTAGCCGAATAATTACAGTAGCAAGCTCAGGGAAGGCGTTTTTTCAATTGCATCGAGGTTCAAGTCTTGAAACCACTTTTAAAAACCCATTGTAAAGCAGCGTTTAATTTGTCGAGGCTCAAATTCCTTACTTAGACATGTCTAGAATATCAGAAGATTGTGATACCAACTGAATATTCGCTCTCGTCATTTGATCAAGGCTCAAAAATACACAAAGCCTGCCCTTCAAACCCAGATTTCTTCTAAATGCGACGTTATTAAAACAATAAACTCACACAAAATGGACTCAAAACCTGAAGTATAAACAGAATGATAACAGTTAACTTCATATTGAAGTCGGTAGAGAGTACAAATTGTACAAATTTACGAAGTTATGAAATTAATCCAGTTAACAAATTATCAATATAGAAATACGTATGTATAAATATACTTGTGAAAAATTAAGTCAAAAAATTTAGAATAATCTAGTTTAGTGGAAGGAAATTTAGGTGAGGAGCATTTTTTTTTTTTTTTGGTAAGTATACATTTAATTAAAATTTCAGGGTCACAATTTAAAGTATGCGCTGAAATAACCCTTTTGAATGTGAAATGGTGGTATGTTATTAAACGCTGTACTGTCGCTATGATTTTGAATGCGAACATACATGCATTGCGCCATACAAGTGCCATATTCATTTCATAAGATCGATTATAATGCCTGTTGCACTTAGTCAGTCAAATATTCAACAGTTCGATCTGGTTGTGTATCAAGCAGGATATGTCGTCCAATAATGCCTTTTACGTATTCATGGGGAAAATATATGATGATCTAGCAAGCCAAGGCAACAGATTTGATTTTTGTTTTCAAATCTGCTCAAAATTGTTAATCTTTTAATAATATTATTAAAAGAAAAAATATACATCCAAAATGTAAGAATATAAGAAAAAATATGCAAATAATAAAACATTTAGCATTTAGTTGGGAATTTTTAAACTATATTTTCACATTTTTATTGCTTTACCATAGATTCAGTTAATTTTTTAAACAAGAAAGTCCTGTTTTTTCACTTGTTTTATCAAAACTTGTTTCAATTGAAAAAATTTTAAGAAATTTCAAATAATTTAAATCTTCTTTTTTTTTTTTTGTCACTTTTGTAATTGATCCAGTATAATTTAATAAGATTTAATCCTGAAAGACATATTTTTTTTTTGTAATTTTTGTTAGTCATAAAACAACATTTTGGGTGGTATTTTAGGATCATTATCCTCTGTGGGAGTTTAAATACACTTTTTTGAAATCTGTGTTTCAATAGATATTTGAAGTTCACATTTAAAATATTTATGTTAGTATTTACGTATTTCATTAAAATTATAACCAGAAACTTCAAAACAGCCTCAAAACTCCAAACAGTGCCTGCGAATAGTTCAAGAAAGTAATGTTCTGCAATGACTTTTCCCCCATTGTAGCTTGTCCGTCGAATCTAAGACTGTTTTTAAATTATCACATCACTTTTATAAGATAAATCTTTTTTTGACGTGGTTCTGTTGAATATTTGGTTTTATTTCCAGGCTTTCTTGTTAAAGAGAAGAAAAACACTTCGTCGAAGAATTTTTTTTCTCTTTAGTCGTTGTACCTATATGATCTCATTCGAAATATTCGGAATTAAATTCTTAAGGCACATTTTTCTCCTCTTTTAGCTGTAAGGGCTATAATTATAAACAGAGAGTTTTGCTTGATTTTCTTAGACAGGAATCGGCAAACCTTTTTAGGAAAGGTCAGGTCATAAACTGTTTTTAAGTTCAGCGTGCCAGATAAGCAAACTCGAACACAATTCGATAGGCAATTCTACTTCATAGAGCATTAAAGAAGAACACATTAAATTTCGTTTTTAAATAAGAAGCAAAATTTTTAATTAATATTTATAAGCCTTTATAAGAAAAAAATGTAAAATTTCATTCATTAATTTATGTATTATTAGAACTGGTTAAGTTTTGTATAATTGCAAAGAATATAACTGTTTTCTTTGTGATAATATTTCGTCATATATTTCAGTTCGAAATGAATACTTCCTATCAGTAAAATTGTTTGCTAATGCAAACTGTTAACAATGATTTATATTGCGATTTTACGCTATTCATTTTTGAAAATGTCCTTTCAGATTGGTAAATACTCCTAAAATACAGTTATAAATCTCTTATATAATTTTAATTGACAGTATTAATCTCCTGAAATATATTTATAGAACTGGGCTAGAGAGAACTGCTTTTCTTTAACCATTTTTTATGTCACTTTTCTTTTCATCTCAATCATTTCCAATTGAAGGTAGGATGGAAGCCCCTCTATTGTACAGCTAAATGGATTTTAAAATATGGAAATGTCTTTTGCACTTGAAGATCCGAAAAAAAATGGTGTAATTGCAGTTTTTTTTTTTTTTTTTTTTTTGTAATTTTTAATGGGTTTTCTTCTACTCACATTGTAACTACGTCTGGGCCTAACCTTTAAAAACTTTTTTCTCTCATTTTAAAACACTCAATTGAGCAGAAATTTTCTATACACGATTGTTTTGGATGACAATAAGATAATTTAATTATAATTAATAAAAATTGATTAAATTAATTATTTAAAGAATTAAATTTTGTGCCAAGTTTCTGACCAAGTCGCCTAATGGTTGTCAAGGTGGAGAGGTCATTGCGTAAATTCTCTTTTGTTAAGGGGTAACATCTCTGTGTAAATCCATCTTTTCCTTTATAAAATAAGAATTGCAGGGAAGCATCAACTCATGTTCGTAACATAGCTCCCCATTTTCAAGATAGGCGAATGTTACAAAAAATTCAAGGTATGAAAAAATTCTGTTTTCAAAAGTGTGAAGTTTGAAGGAAAACCCATGGACAAAAAGCTCGTTTTTTACCGGTGTCATTTATTTTTAATTTTACTACATAAAAGGCAATACTATTGTTATGTTTAATGATTTATGTGTTAATGGTAAGTGTAAATCTACGACTAAAGTGATTCAATTAAAAATATTTTTTAAGGATAAATGAGTTGTATTATAGTTTTATTTCATCACCTTAATTTTTAATGGGTTTTCTTCCACTCACATTGTAACTATCTCTGGGTCAAAACTTTAAAATATTTCCATTTTAAAGCGCTTAATTGAGCTGAAATTTTCTACACATGATTGTTTTAGATGACAATACGATAATTTAATTATAATTAATAAAAATTAACTGATTAAAACTAATTATTTAAAGAACTAAATTTTACACATAATTCCGATTGTTTACGACGTGAAACAGTTAAATATTGAAGCAGTTGAAGTGTAACTCAGTGATAGAATATTAGCTCTGCATATGAAAACCCCTGGGTTCGACTCCTAACTCCTTTAAAGGTAATTGCTTCTTTCCTTAAGGGGTTTTCATCTACTCACATTGTAAGTAAGCCTGGATCAAAGATTTTTTTTTTACATATTAAAGCGCAAAATTAACATGAAATTTTCTGTGCATGACAATACGATAATTTAATAACAATTTATAAAAATTGATTAAAACTAATTATTTAAAGAATTAAATTATACTCTTAATTCAAATTATTTACAATACGAAACAATTGCATATTGAAACCAGCATATTAAACTATCCGTTCGTAAAATTTTAAGGAATAAAAAAATTATGTTTCGCTAAGTGTGAAGTTCGAAAGAAAACCTATGTTTAAAAAACTCGTTTTTTACCGGTGTTATTATTTCATGTAAAAAGTAGATCAACCTATGGACCGGATTAAAAACAGAAAAGTGCTGAAAGTGGTACAGGGGCCATGTTTGCACATAGACACTGTCCTGGAATTTAAAGCTCTGATATTTTTGATGTTGGTGTGAAAATACATTCTTCTTTTTAATGTGGTTTAATGTTAGCTATTCCGTTCTAGTTCCATTGTTTGCAACACTGAAAATGGTTAATTCTTTTTAATTATTAGTTTCTGCAGGAAATTCTAGTATTTTTTTTTATCATCTTTGAAATTCTTTTGGATTAAATTTACATCATAATTTAACATTATTACCACATTTATTGTTAAGTTCTTGCTATATTTGTGACCTCGGTAGCCTAGTGTCATGGTTGCAGATTTAAGTAGGCGTTGTTTTCCTCGAATCATGGGTTCGATCCCTGTTGCGACTAAATTCATACCGTATAGCGGGGTCAACACACGTCAAATCTGTTCATGGTCGCAAGCCCTCCTATCGGATTGGTGTGGAAATTGGAAGAGGATGTGCTTGATGAAGTATAGACCTGATCACGTGATCGAGGTTTAAAATTACGAGGTTCGTCACCAATAGCCCCATTTTGCTTTTCAGTTCCATTAAAGGATCATTCCTTCTTGCCATATTCACTTCAAATTTGGGAATATTCTAAAATATTGTATTAGAAACAATAGTACAATCCATAAATGTTAACAAGACAATATTTTTCATTCAAAGGTTTCTAAAAAATTAATTTTTACCAGCCCAGATATCAATGGAATTTTTAAATACTTGAAGTTTTATATGCGATTCTTAGTAACAATACTTGAGTAAATATTCCTCCTTTTACGAAATATTTTATGTACATAATCATAAATAGCAAGTTTAGAATGAAATATTAGAACACTTGAAAAAAAACTTCCAAGTAATTTCTTTAACGTTTAATTGAAATTTTACGAATAAATCCCAAAACCTAGAAACATGCGAGCCACTGTAAACAAAATTTTGAAAGAGCATAAACTTTTAAAAGACTCTGTAGATAATTGCATAAATTAAATTTTAAACTCACTACAGGTGAAATACCCCACACATACTAAAGAAGCACAATTTTTCAAATGTTATAATTCAAACTGATACCGAAATTTAATGTGTTGGGAAACAAACAACACATTAATTTTTAAATTCCAAGACATTCCGAAAGCAAACTCAATAAAACAGCTTCAATAGGAAGGAACGTTAATTGTTATCATCTATTTTAAGCGTTAAAAGCTTTCATTCTTGAATATTTTACTATGTGTATTCCTCTCTAAAACGATAAATCAACACTTCCATTTATACGCTCACTATATAATTCGCGCAAGTTTTCTTCCCGTTAATAAAAGAACTATAATTCGAGTAATGTACACATTTTCGATTCCTTTCTAATTTTATCAATAGAACAACATCGTTAATTTTTCGAAACTTTGAAGCAAGCAAATCCAAACACTTTGTAAAAAATGTTTTTAAACATGAAATTTGCATTCTAAAAGCTACTGCGATGAAAGTAAGTAAATACTACAGACAACAGAGTTTTGCGAACGAAACCAAATGGCTAGAATTCTTCATTAGAACTAATAAGGATTAATATTATTTGCAGAGTTAATGAGCTTCGTTTATCCTCATTTGGGAAGAACAATTGGTGGAAAAATGTTCGAAGATAAATTACTCTAATTCGAAGTTTGGTCACACAGAAAAAGGAATTAACGCAATGAAATAGGATATAGTGAATGAAAAATGAATCTTGAACCCTAGATCCAAAATTACTTTAGATTAAAATAGATATCTAATACATATGAACAGTTGTATAGCTAACGAAACAAATTTTCATACTTTGAAAAATTATTGATCTGTTGCGTTTATGCGTTAGAAGCTTTATATTTGTTACGTATTTATTTCTTTTAGATAAAGCTTTAACAGATCGTGTGAGTAGTTTATGAAATTTCCGATTTCTTATTTTTTTAGTACTTATTCGTGATTACTCAATGGGTTAAATTCTATTGACGGGGATTTGTGTTGCATGAGAATCCCACCTATCCGTCACCTTCTTTTCACGATTATGTTACGGATTTCTGATTAAACGTCACAATTCTAAGCTACTGTTTTTGTTATACGTCAAAAAAAAAAATAAGTCCGAAGAAGTTTAATTCGTTTACTTTTTTTTATTCCTTTTAATAATACATTCTATAACAAAAAAAAAAAAAAAAAAAAAAAAAAAACACCACGCACCAAGGGTTGTCCGATTGCGATAAAGAATATGCATGGAAAAAACAAAAGGTTAAAATTTCAGAACAATTTAATGATTTTTACTTCAGATTTTGACAGTTACAATCGGAGGAAGTCAATAAGACGTTGGTCCACCTCTGCTCTGGATGCAATTTGTCACCTGGCGTGACACAGACTAATGAAGTTCCCGATGGTGTCTTGCGGAATTTTGCGCCTAAGTGTCTCCAGCGGTTGGGCTAAATCGTCAACATTCCTGGATGGTTGCAATCACCTTCCCATAACGTCCCAAATGAGCTCTATGGGAGAAAAATCAGGTGACCTAGCTGGCCAAGGAAGTTTAGGGAAAGCTTGCAGACAATTCATAGTAATAAGTGCCGTGTGCGGCCGGGCATTATCTTGTAGAAAAGTACGTCCTGGATGTCAAAAAAGGAACGGTAACGCGACTGGTCATCTACGTACCGCTGTGTGTTAGTGTGCCAGAAATGACGACCAAAGAGGTCCGACTATCAAAGTAGATGACACCCCACATCATAACGCCCTGTTGTGGGTCTATGTGGCGTGCGATAGTCAGGGCCGGATTCTCACGCTGCCCTTAACGTCTCCAGACACGTCTTTGATGATCATCAGGTCACAGTTGAAAACGTGACTCGTCACTAAAGACTATACGTCCCCAGTCAGTTCAGTTCCAAGTTGGTGCAGTTCCAAGTTGATCGAGCTCGACACCACTGTAATCGGACTTGACGGTGTACATGCGTGAGAGATAAGCGACATAACGGTTGGCGCGAGCGTAAATTCCCCTATATTAGTCATCTGTCGAGGGTCATGTTGGATACATTCCGATAGCCCGACCTCTTTCAAACTCTGACATCTGCACGTAATGTGCACGAATCCTTCCGCGAGGCATAGTTACAGCCGACTCGAGATATCCACAGTCGAAATGCAACCGAAATTTGGACCAACAGATTGAGAATCGCTCCTTATATACATCTGCTGAATACGCAGTTCCGAAGCGTTAGAGCAACCACTATTCATTCATTCGATACCACAGTTTTATCATTGGCATGTTCGGTTCCAATGTCTTTCTATACGCAATTTCATTCCAATCGGGCAACTCCTTTTGGTGTGTTGATTTTTTGATATAAAAAGAGAGATTGTCTATTTTTTTTACTCTGAGATTCGTTTGTGAATTTTCAACCCTTAAGAAAACAGTTGAAAATATTCTATAAATAGGAGAAAAATGCAAAATAAATTTAACCTTTATTTTTTTCTTCATTTTAAATTCACTTTATTGAATTTAAATAAAGGCATATTAAAATATTGCATTCTTATAATATACCTATCAATCAGTTTGTCGTACAATATAAAAACACATCAAATAAGTAATCATTTGTGGAAAATCTAAGCAAAAATATATAATGTTTGGGTGATTTTATCATCGCAAAAGTCACAATTAGCAAACTGCGCAAAACTTTCTCTCCAATTAAATAATAACCCCACACAGATGGAATCACAAAAGAAAAAAAATTTAAAGTTTCATTGAGGGGAGGGGGACTACACTTAAACATTCTCTTTAGTCCTGAGCAACAGACTACTATTTGTTAGAACAATTTTCATCCAATGAAGAAATAGGAGATTTTATGTGCAATTGGTTCCTCACGCGATATATATATATATATATCACGACAGAAACCTATCATGATCGAGTA
>BMAW01072503.1:324130-413811 GCA_019974015.1 Nephila pilipes | reverse complement strand
GGTGTTATGTTGATGAATAAAAAAAAAATTTGCAAAAAAAATGTTGTTTTCAATGTTAGACTCGGGAGTTATTGATCGATGTGTTATATATATATATATATATATATATATATATATTGAATTGATACATCTGTCGCAAAATGAATATAATTTAATACTTTTTCAGAATTAAAAAATTCGATGGTATTATATTCCTGTAGTTGAGGAGTTTTAGGTTCAAGCGTATATGAATTTAAATATTCTTTTATGAATATATATTTAATTGCATATTATTCCATTGTTAATGTGATTCTAGTTTTTGAGAAAATGAAATAATGAAGAAATAATTCATACAATATGTGTGCGTTTTGATCACTCTTTTGATGTTCTTTATTGCTGAATATTTAAATTCGAAAGTAAAGGGCTGTAAAGTAACAATTAATTGACACGGAATAAAAAAAAAAAAAAAAAAAAAGAAGCCAAAGAGAATTTTAGAATGACAACGAATATTTTTTATTGGTCTTTTTATTCTCATCCAACATTAGAACATTTTTATTCTCTTCCAAACCTTAATCTTTATACAATAATTACAATACTAGATAATATATAGATTCAAAATTTTGTAACGCAGTGAGTGTAATAATTCTTTTACTTTGACGAGCTCATAGTAATTATTACGTATGATCATAAAGAACAATGAACTATTATTTTAAAAGAAATAATATGTTTGTTCATTAAATTTATCTTTTCTATAAAATTTTAACGAAATTTGAATTAAATTGAATCATGCTTTCTTCCACTTTCTTAGAAATCGGAGTAATATAGTGCAAAAAATATTTTTAAAAAGTACTTACTCCATTTTGATTATAACAGTCTGGTGCATTTCCGTTTTCAGTTACTTCTGCAATATGTAAAAGAAAAATAACTTTTTTGGAATATTAGATTCGATTTTGAGAAAAAGTTTATTTTTGATCACTGAAAAAGTACCAATTGTTTTCTTTCTTTCTTTCTTTTTTTTTTTTTAGTTTACCTACAAATTTTCTGAAATTTTTAAATTTCTTCTTCTTCCTAATCAGTGTCTCTAATTTAAGCAATGCAATGGTATTTAGAAATTAACATTATTGGAATAAATCGAGATAATGGAAATAATAATTAAAAAAATTAAAACAGTTCTAGATTAAGACTTCTTTAATATTTTTTAAATTTTTTTTTATTCCGAATTACTTATATACCGTAGAGAAAAAATTTTTTTGAACAGTCGTGATTTACATTCGATACAATGTATTCATTTCTGCGTGCTTTAATTTGAATGATCTCAAAACGAATTTAGTGTATAGTCAAATGCCAGAGGATACATTTCAAGCAGTGCAGTTTTTTGAAATTGTTATTTAGTAATTTGAGTTTTATGAAATTAATGTATTTTTAAATGTATATTATCATAGTTTTTGGAAGGGAGTTTTGTGGCGGTACATATTACTCGTCTTATTTGTCATCTTAAAGATTACCCTTATCACAAGATCTAAATTTCAATTTAAGTTCTAGCACAAACAAATAAATTAAAATAGTCAATTATATCCAAAATTGGAGTTTATTGATCCTCTAACAGAGATGCTATCCACAGTTAAGTTTTTTCTTGTAAAAACTCATCCTTGGAATTCTCAGATGAGAATTTAACGAATACTACCGTATATTACGTAAGGCTTTTAAATTATTACATTTAAGTTAAAAGTGGAGATGCCTTGTTAGATATTGTTAAATCAAATTGGAATTTTACTACGTTAAATTGAAACAGTTAGAAAATCAGTTTATATCTCAAACGAAAAATTTCGTGTTTTTCATGGTGTTGAATTAGTAATGTCCTTTTTGAATACATAGCTTTATGACTGAAGTGATCATGTGGAGAATTTTGTTTGCTCACTCAACCTCAGAATTTGTAACATGAGCTATTCGCAAAATTTTTCTTAACTAATATCTGGAGTTTCTTTTTGATTTTACATTTAAGGTTCCAACTCCTTTTCAAGAAAATAAATCGTGATAATGCAAATTAAGTAAACTTTAGAAGTGGAGTGAATAGATAAAATCCGTTCGTATAAAAACGGCAGCGAATTGAATTGACATTTAATAAGGTGACGGTAATAGGAAGGATGCTAGTGTGATGTGCGCGGGAGTCTACGTGATTAGTTGAGATTACGATCCAGTGCTGTCTGATTGGTTGAATATTTGAAAGATGTACTCGCATCGTATTCCTATCAGCATAATCTTTTATATGTTATAGAAGTTGTTAGTAATCGCGAATAGAAATGTGAAAAACTATTTGACAGCATCCCCCTTATTAGAGGATTAATAAAATCTATTTTGAAGTATAATTAACTATTTCAGATGTTTTATGCATGCGAATTTAAGTTTAAATTTTGATTTGGTAATTAGAATAATATTTAAGATGACAGGCGAGACACGTAATAAGATTACGTCGCAAATTAAAAGTAATTTTTTTTTAAATTTATGCTTTTAATGACTGTAATTGAAATTTTTCTGGATGAAGCTAATAAAAAGTTTTATATTAAAAAGCACTTTTACTTAGAGTTTAAATACTGATGTGAGTGCATTAATTATTAGTTTGTTCGATTGTATGAAAGAATGTAAAGTTATTTCTTTACAAAATTAACTAAAATTGTATGAATGGTAATAAAAATACGAGTGCGTGTGCAAAGTTATGTTTTTTGTATATGTACGAAAATAAATTTAAGTAATTAATCTGTATTAATTGATAGTAAATGATATTCAGACTTCAATAAATGCAAAATTTACCTTGCCATGTTTTCTTGAATTTGTCGAATTGATCCATACATTCGTCTTGGGCATCTACAAAATTATAAAATAGTGCGCAAAATAATGTGAGAAAGAGAGCTACCTTGTTCATCTTTGATGTATTTTTTTTAACGAAATACGCTAACTTTGTAATGTTACGTACGAACGGTTTGTTATTTCTCGTTGAGGGGGATAATACTTTATATAGAGATGAATTTGAATTTAGTCTGAATATATTTTTTCAGGAAGTTTATTCAGTAAATAATGAGTTGAATGAAGATAAGTTTTTTTTGTCTGTTATATTTTTCATTATTTATATATATTTTTTGTCAATTAATGTGATCTCATTGAGTGGGTGTTAGCCAACTGTCAAGCATATTCCTGAAGGACATGTTTAGAAATTTGAATTTTATTTTTACTATTGATTTGTCCTATTGTTGCATTTTTTTAAGCGGTTGTTTTTTGAAAACAGTTTTTCACGTCGTCATAAAGGAAAAATACGCCCATTTGTATCAGTGTATTGTCGCTATTGCACATGTATTTGTGTACATGCAAATTTTTTTTTTTATTTTATTTCGTTTTTTTTTTTTTTTTTTAATTTCTGCTTTATTAGTCAATTAACGTGGATTCATTGGGCAAGTTTTGTATTACTGATCGGTCAAGCATTTTCCTTGAGGGTATCTTTAGTCATTTAGTTTTTAACCTTTATTTTTTATTGTTGTATTTTCTTTAAACGCCTTTTTTGATAGAAGTTTTTTTTTTTTTTGACGTTGAAGTGAAGAGAAGAAACACCCGTTTTGCAATGTGTATTGGCGTTTTTGCATGGCTTTTTGTGTATGTGCAGTTATGTAAACATTTAAATATGTTTAGACAGTAAATTTGTGAAAAATTGCTGAAAGGTTAAAGCAGTAAACATTTCCTTCCTTCAGCTGTTCTTTATTATATCTTTTTCTTTGTTTGTATTGTTTTTTCTCGTACAAGATTTCAACTCTAAGCGTGATATTTATCTGTTTACATAGGCGGTAAGTCCGATTTTTGTTTTGTAAATTTACTGAAATTCTTGATAAAATAAGTGCATAGACTCCAAAGTTGTAAGTTAAGTAACACATGGATCAATAACTCCCGAGACTAACGCAGAGATGGCGCTCGTAGTAAACCAGTAACCAGGTCTTTCTAGAGTACTAACCTTTGCTTGAAACGTGTCAAAATTTTAAGTCGATCGGACCAGAAACAGCTGAGTTATCGAGGTTGGAGTAAAGTCGTTTTGTAGTTTGTTTAAAAAATGGAAAAAACCGAGTTTCGTGTTCTGATAAAACATTGTTTTTTAATGGGTAAAAACACCGTGCAAGCGAAACAATGGATTGAAAAATGTTACCCGGACTCTTGTCCATCAAAAGCAACGATTTGTCGGTGGTTTGCGGAGTTTAAACGTGGTCCTACCGACACAAATGACGCGGAACGCTCGGGTAGACCTGTGGAAGCCGTTATACCTGAAAATGTGAGTGAAGTGACAAAAATTATAATGAAAGATCGTAAAGTGAAGCTCCGTGAGATTGCTGAGATGACGCAGATATCATATGGAAGTGTATTTACTATCCTTCATGAAAAATTGAGCATGAAAAAGATTTTTTCCAAGTGGGTACCGCGATTGCTTTCGATGGAACAAAAACAGCAACGAGTCGATGATTCAGAAAGATGTTTTTCGCTATTTACTCGCAACTAAAAAGATTTCTTGCGTCGTTACGTGACCATGAACGAAACATGGATACATCACTACACTCCAGAGTCGAAGTGGCAGTCATCTGAGTGGCGCACAGCTGGCGAAAGCCGTCCGAAGCGTCCGAAAACGCAGCAGTCAGCTGGCAAAGTCATGGCGTCAGTTTTTTGGGATACGCATGGCGTGATTTTCATTGACTACCTCGAAAAAGGTAAATCGATCAACAGTGATTATTATATTGACTTGCTGGTGCGTTTGAAGGAGGAAATCGCAAAAAAACGACCGCACATGCAGAGAAAAAAAATCCTTTTTCACTAAGACAATGCACCCTGCCACAAGTCGATGAAAACAATGGCAAAATTGAACGAATTGGGCTTTGATCTGCTTCCCCACCCCCCATACTTGCCAGATTTAGCCCCCAGTGACTACTGGCTCTTTGCTGATCTTAAAAAAATGCTCCAGGGGAAAAGATTTGGCTCAAATGAGGAGGTCATCGCTGAAACTGAAGCTTATTTTGAAGCGAAAGATAATTTTTTTTATAAACATGGTATTGAAAAATTGTAAAAGCGTTGGAACGATTGTATCACCCTAAAAGGTGATCATATTGATGAATAAAAAAAAAATTTGCAAAAAAAATGTTGTTTTCAATGTTAGTCTCGGGACTTATTGATCCATGCGCTATATATATATATACTAGCTGATACCCACCCGCTTCGCTGGGCGTTCGATAATATTATATTTTGGAACCTATACATAAAATATCAAGAAAATTGGAGCATTGAAACGACCTTTGTGTTCTCCAGATGGTTTTTTATCGGCATTAATTATAACCTTGAACTCCTTTTGGTCTTTAGGAACTGAATCAACAGCAGCTTTGAAATCGTGAATATACCTGTTAAATTCATGTAGCTCCTTTTGTAATTGGCTAATTCTGGCTTAACACCTGGGAAAATACCACAATGAATGTTTCTTTCACGTTCATCATCACAGAGAAAGTAAAACTGAAGAAAAGAAGGTTGTTGAGGAGGCTCAGCCAATAGGCTACCTATCCTGTGGTATACCTGGCCCTGGACTTTAAATGTTGGCATAAAATTTCCTTCCTTCAATTCTTTTGCTCCGAATGACGTCATCTGAAAACATCCATTATACTTGCGAATTGTAGAAAGAAAATGTTCTGAAAGCTGATCCTTATGGCTAAGAAGACTATTCAAAGGTTCAGGGAAGGATCTCATAACAGGAAGCAGGATTTGACCACCACTCCAGCACATTCCTGGAGGTTCTTCTATCCTTTTAAAGCACCGCACCTCGAACAGGGCAAACGTTTTCCGATACTGACAATTTTATCATTTGAATAGTCAATATATATTTCATATTTAAAACCAGACAAATTTTTGGAAGTCCATTGAGCTAAATTAACTTTTGATCTTTTATCATTGTATTTAATTACAGCTGCCTGATTCACATGGGGGGTATTAGAAAAGTATTTTCTTACGCTCTATGTACTTCAGGATGGCTTTTAGTATATTTTGAAGCAGCTTCTCTATGTTCTTCAGGATGACTTTGAATATATTTTGTAGCAGCTGGTCTTACTTGTTTATATCTAATTGAATTTGTGAATCTTTTTCTTCATTTCTTTTACCTTTATTTAGTTGAAGAGATATTACATCATTAATAATTGATTCCCTTGAACTTGAAAAATCAATGTTAGATATTCATTGAGTCTTTGAAACTAACACAGACACATTTTCTTGAGGCTGAAACACTAAAGATGATACATTTTCTTCATTTTGTTTCACATTATCAAAACCAGGATTAACTTTACTTCTATTTGTTAATCCAACTATTTAAATAAAACATCAAAATGACAACTATTACAGTTTCCCGTAAAACGTAATATTTTTTCCCCCTGAATTGTTTCCCCAACAGAAGCTATAAGGCAGCCACTTTGATAAACTTCGAACTGATAGGGAAATAGCTCTGCCGCCGCCATAATTTAGCAAATAGATCCATACGTGTTTGGTTTATACATTTCGGTAAAATATAAATCGTTAGTATTATAAGGGGCGCCAGATAGCATTTGAGTGTAGCATTTAAACCGATCCCAGTTGTCAAACACGTGAGAAACAATAATATTTCTCATTTTATACGCCATCGATATGTCACCGAACACCAGCAAAGACAGAGACGAAAATAAACATGCTCCGTGGCCAAGAATTTTAAGAACTTTGAAAGGAGTAGGTATTCCATCGATCCAAATATATTCAACATCCATTATTAAGAACTATAACTGAAAAGTAAATATGAAAAATCAATTTTTATTAACCTACAATGAAATACTTTTCAAGTTAAAAAATATAACCGAAATTAACTTTTTTAAATCAAATTATTTCAAAATTCAACAAAAAATACTAACAAAAAAATGAAGTATAATAAAAATTTTTAGCAAAAAGTCACCCCTATTACGTGATCCTTTTTGCAAAAGGATAACACTTACGGTAGCAGCATATCTGGAACTGCAATTGAATAGACAGAATAGCTCTTAAAAATCATAGCATTAAAAATAATTCTGTATTCTGAAAACAATAAAATATCCAGCCATTTTAAAAAATGAAAAATGTTTATTTCCTAGAAAACAAAAACTAAAAATTATCAAAATACAGAAATAAAACTTTTGCATGATATTTACATTAGGTTACAATTAATGCGTACATCAAAATAAATATTTTGATAGCTACTTATTTTTTTTATTAATGACATGAATAACATACCGTTATTATTCATTTGTTAAAAGCCAACTTCAATATCTTCGTTAGATTGCGTTTAGATTTACAAATGTAGTTTATCAATCATTATGAATAATAAATTACTTTTCTCATAAATTTAAAACTTACGCCTAGGTTCCACAACAATAAAAAATTATCGTTTGCTCAGCAAAACCGAAATCAGCTGGGGTTACCATAGTATAGCTTTTTAAAATTCACAATGCAAGGTCATTGAAGTCCTTCGACTTGGCGGTGGAAGATATTTGGCGATATTTTGCAAAAAAGAGCCTCTTCTCCAAAATCTTGCCAATCATCCATCAGCGCTTCAATATTAAATTATTTGGTATTTTTCCATTTCGCACGCGCAAATCTTGCAAGTAAACTTAATAGGTAGCGATACACAGTATACATTTAAAAATATATATTCCGTTTGGCGTTGGTCATGTAATTTTTGGCGATAAAGTCGCCAAAATGACATAACCGATGGGTAAGAAAAGATTAACCGATGATAACTACATTTTGGTTAAGAATTCCATAAAATCCGTTCTTAGTGAGCGTCTACATTGCAAAATGAATAACTGTACCAAATTTCAAGTCAATCGGTTGTATAGTCTTAGAGATATCGTGATGAGTCAGTCAGTGGTATTTCGCTTATATATATATATAGATATATATTGCTTAGAGAGCTTTAGGAGAAAAGAATCAACTCGTCTATTGGTTTTTACGCTAGTGTACAATTGTCCATGAACGGTTTCAATAAAATAAGGTGATAAAATCCATCAATATGACGTGGTCGCGTTAGCCAGTGGTCATGGTAGCGGACATCTGGCCGGCGGTTTTCCTCGAGTCGTAGGTTCGAGCTATGATGCCGTAAAAGACCCACTGTGTAGCCAGAACTAATGCACGTTAAATTAGTCGTAGCTGAAAATCCCCCCGTTGGTGTGGAAGTTAGGAGAGGAGGTGACAGCTCAGATGTCGCCATCGTCACTTGACCGAGGTTCAAAATTACGAGGTCTGTCGCCAATAGCACTCCGTGTTGCTTCTAGTGCAACGTTAATAACCAACTCATGAATATGATACATTGTTAATACATACTTACAAATGAACCTAACTATATTTCATTTGTTATCAGAAAAATGTAAAAAAGTTCAAATTGAATTTTGAAAAAGAGAGAGAATTAGGGAATCCATATAAAAGTCAGACAAGGGACTGTCTGTAGGTGTGTAATCCTAGTGACGAGCTCGTGGCCTGGTTCAAGGCGCTTTCCAGTCGAGTCGAAGGTTTTGCTCCTGATTCCACTAGAGATCTATCTTGTAATAGGAGTGATGCACCTTTAACATGATGGGGCTCAAAGTCGTCTCATTGGCGAGGGTGAAAATTATTACAAAAGAGTGCCTCTCAGGCATTGTCATCGTCAATTGAGTGTGTTTCACGATTACGAAATCCATCATCAACAGCCCTCGTGTGCATCTAAATCTAATACTCAGCTTATTTTATAAGCAATCGATTCTAAAACGACGTTTATAAACAATCTAATACTCAATTTCTTTCAGATCATAGGAAGATTAAGAGCAGATATTCAAAAAGGCAGTCAAGGGTCCCTTTACATTGTTAACATCGTCGAATAAAAGACTGGAACACACATCTGATATTCGATTTTATTTTGTCACCAGCATAAGTGACTCTTTCAATGATATCACAAGATCTAGTGTACTAATGACTTACTGTTACCTGAAAGAAATCCGGTGAAGTGATTGCTTACTAACGTCACACTGAAAAACGATACGGGGGCTATTGCGGTAGACCTCGTCACATTGAACCTTTGTCAAGTGACGGGGATGACACCTGAACTACATCTCTCTCTCAAAGCTTGCAGACCATACTAACGGGAGGACTTGAGATATTGATCAAATTTAACATGCTGACGGTAGGTCTCTAGTAGCATCAGGACTTGATTCCACGAAAGCAACACCGGCCGCGACCATGACCACTAGGTTACCACGGCCACAAGAAATCTGGTGAGCTTAGGCAAAATAATCGTGGAGATCAAGCCTACGTCCAAAATGTGCAGCATTTAGGTAGTGTCGGACCACGGTGCTAAAATTTGCGGGTGTTCTATTATTAATAAGTTTGGATTAGTTTTGGTTTCATTAACGTTGCACTAGAAGCAACACGAGGGCTATTGGCGATGGACCTCGTAATTTTGAGCCTCGGTCAAGTGACGAGGATCACACCCGAGCCGGTACATCTCTCCAAACTTCCACACCACGCCAACGGGAGGTTTCTGGCCCCCGACAGATTTAATGTCCATCAGTCCTGACAACACGATGGGTCTTTAGTGGCATCATGGCCCGAACCCCCAACTCAACGGAAACAGCCACCCGCGAGTCCGATGCCTTAACCACAAGGCACCGCAGCCACTCTATTATGAATAAGCTATATGTCCCTCTGTATAATTAGCAGAAGAACTTGCAATTGAAAAATACATTCTCCTAGAAAACGTAGTAAATATTGTACAGCTCAAGATTCCCTTAATTCTTTCTCGCTCTACCTCACTATTAAGAGCTCAAGTTAGATTTTTAATTTTTTTTAACACCTGATTTTTAATTTTGAACTTTTCTAGCAATAAGAACGAAATGTTATATAAAGTTCTATCATGTGAAGCCTGTTCAAAAAGTACTTGTGTTAGGAATGGGGTAACACATTAAGTGTCCATTGATCACTTTTCCTTTTTCTAAGAGTTCGTGAGTGAGATGCCTTTCGCATCCCAAAATTCGTTGCCACAATATTTTCTGTTTTGGCTACTTTGGAGCAATTCCCCGAAGCAACCCACAGATTTTATTGTTGTTTGGTTTACAGTGGATAATGATCAATTCAAATCTCTTCGAAGGAGACAACTCGATACGGCAACAATCGAAACTAATATATGAATCAGTGCAGCTTTTTTTTGTAGACATTAAACGAATAGCAGGATGCAATAGTTATACTAATTTCTCCTAGCAACATCATTTGCCTTCAAAAACGAGTAACTTTTTAATCACCCTTGTAAATTTTGTTCGTTTTTATAGGTACTATCATCTTTCTTATTTCGTTCAGGCAAATTACCAACAGCATTTAAAACAGCTTTAATTTATGTTAAATTTTAAGAAAAATCTACGCCACTTTTAAAATATCACTGCGACTTATATATAATGAATTAATAGTATATTTACCTCTGAACATAGCACGCAATTCTCTAACAAATAAAGCCCAATTTCGAGTTAGCTTTTATTTGCAAGAACAGCTATCAAAAATGAGCCAATTCCTATAAAATTAGAATACGGTGTTAAATAAAAGTAGCTGAGTAAAATGGAGAGGTGCACATTAGCGGCGATGTAATCGGAATGTACCATCTTTGAGAAGCAGAAAATGCATGCTAGAGAGTAAGACTGCAGACATCGCTGTGATAGTGAGATGAAAATTCTGAGATAGTCAATACATTACAATGACTTCGGGACATCATTTGTCGGAAGAACTGCGATGAAGAGCCATTAGAGTACTACAGACAGGTCAAACTCAAACAAAAATAGTCAGAGAGCTAAATGTCAGTCCTTTTATGGTTCAGAGACTTTGCAACAATTTTAAGCTACAGATTCGGCATCTAGTAGCTCAGCCAAGCGTTATGATAAGAGCTGATGACCGACATTTGAAGTAATGTGCGCAAAGGAATAGAAGGAGGAATGTTGTCAATATCTACTGTGCTAAGAAAGCTTCACGAATATGGATTTCTTACATGAGTTGACCATCCATTTATATGCCACTCACCTCACGCCTCAGAAGGGAACGTTTGAGATAACACGTCAACGTATCCTCTGGACGGCTCATCAATGGAGGCCTGTTCTTTTCTGAATCCAGGTTTGGCCTCTGAAGCGATATCAGGCATTGCTTGATTAGGAGAGAACAGGGAACATGTCATCATCCATCAATCATACGCGAAAAAGATTTATATAGGGGAGGTAATGTCTGTGCATGGGACGATATCTATTTCGGTGAATGCAAAGACTTCCATCTCTTCCCACGAGAAAATGTAAATATTCACGTCTATAGAGATTATATTCTTGATACTCATGTATACCCTTATTCCAGCGCAATAGGTAATGATTTCCTCCTATAGGACGACAATGCTAGTCCGCATAGGGCTCCCATCGTTGAATATTACCTTCAACACCAAACGATTCATCGATGGAATTGCCATATCTATCACTGGACTTGAATCTCATCGGGCAAGTTTGGAATGCTTTAGGAAGGTGCATTTCTGCTCTCAATGAATCTCCTCGGACCCTTGCCAATCATACAACTATTTTTCAAGAGCAATGGCTCTCACTTCTCACAGTGTGTGTGTGAACTCCTAGATCACATAAATAACAATATTATACATCACTGTATGTTGCTTCTAGGGGTGATCATGCTCCACATTAAAGGTGCTTTCCTATACCAAACTGACACAATTAATTTGTTAGTTTTTTACATGAGCTAATTTTCAAAACATCAAAATATATATATTGTCTAGTATTCTATATGTTATTATATATTTATACCTTACAATGTATTATATACCGTAACTCAGTTTCATTACATTCTAAATGTAACTTTTTGAGGAATCGCTATTCTAGTGATTTTTTCCTTAATTTATGGAAACCACTGTGTATGTGTAAAACAGAATGGCTCCAAACAATTCGTCTTTTTCCAAAGTGGTCAGGGATACTAAAAGGTTGGATACACTTGATTTACTCTAAAAAAGCTTAGAGAGAAATCAGAACGATGAGTTATATGAAAATAAAATTATAAGAAAACTATAATAAAAAATGATTATTACACTGATATTCAAAATTAAGAGAATTTGCATATTTTGTCGAATTTCATGAAAAGAATTGAAAGAAATGTAAAAATACTGCTTCGAAACAAAGTTACAAGTCTTGTACTTCGAATACGCAAGCGTATACGTGCGTGGGGGTAGAATTAGTCGAAAAACAGGATTTATAAGCGCACGTGCTAAAATCTGCATTTTGTTCGCTTGCACATTTCGCTGAATTTCGTTGTGATTATTTTTTTTTCTTTTGCAGCAATCGCTTAAATTAAAATGCAAACATTAAAACTGTGTAACCACTAACGTTTAGATGACGGAATAATGTAGTAGAATTGTGGGTAGACTAGAAGCAGTCCAGTCTCAAATCCAGGTTTGTAGAGAATTCGATTCAACCCCTAGCGTCGTGCCCCACGTATGGAAATAGTTTCAGGATACCGAAACAGTTAAGAGAAAACATGGGCAAAATCGTCCAAGAGTCACGACGGCCAGAGAAGATTGTCATTTGTCCATCATAGCGCAGGGATTCTACAGCTTCTCGGATCTCTCGAATTGTATGCGGCCACAGGAACCCGAGTTTCAAGGAAGTTTGTTTCCAGAAGACTTCATGAGAGAGGTTCGTTTGCAAGAAGACCTTTTGTTGCCGTCTAGCTCAATTCTGGGAACAAGAGAATCCGCCGCTTAAAATGATGCAGATATCATACTAATTGGAGCAAGGATCAATGGGCGACGGTTCTCTTTACTGATGAGTCTCGATTCAGCCTGACCAGAGATTCTAGCCGTACCTTCATACGGAGAGAACCAGGTACCTACTACCCAATTATCCGAGAAATAGACCATTACGGCAGCGGAGGCTTGATGGTCTGAGCAGGCATCATGTTGAATGGCCGTACATACCTCCATGTCTTTGAAAGAGGTCTTGGAGCCTTATGTCCACCTTTTTAGGGGTGCAGAGGGTCCTGATTTCCTTTTAATGGATGTCAACGTGAGGTCATATAGAGCTAATCTGATCGACGAATTTCTGAAAAGTGAGGATATTTGCCGGATGGATTGGCCAGCCAGATCTCTAGACCCTAGAGGGCCAATATAATTCGCAAGCCCCTTCCGAGAACCATCACAGACCTGAAAACAGCGTTGCCGAACGAGTGGGACCAATTGCCACAGGAACTCCTAAACTCCCTTATTCCAGCATAAAATTACGGTGTGAGGCTTGTATATTTGTAAGAGGGAACCATATCCCCTATAAACCCTTTTTTTTGTTCTATTCTGCAACTGCTGTTTCATACCTTGAGACTCCGATAAGTGTTAAGCACGATCATTCGTGTGTATTATAACTGTTAGACGTTTTTTTTTTTTTTGTATATCAACCCTATGAATAAACCAAATTTCATTAAAATCTGTCTCGTAGTTCTGGAGATAATGGATCAAATCGGAAAATTCTCTTAATTTTGAACTCCAGTGTATATTTAAAAAAAAAAAATGTGTGTCTATTTGCTATTAAATTTTCAAAAATCTAGCTCAAATTTCTCTGCAAATTATATCTATATCGTCGAGTGATCGCGTCTCCAGTTTCGAAGTCCATGAGTAAGACCTTCGCATTCTAAAAAATCGTCTTAATTTTTCAGGCCGATGAGAGGGAGATCACACTTTCTTTATATCCCATTCACCGGAGGCAACCTTCTGTTTTCAATGTTGCTTGGTTTCCGGTGTTTAGATTATGAATAGAGGCCTCATTGTTGACAACTCGATGCAAAATGGCGATGACAACACCATACGGTAGCAATCAAAACTAACCTCCGAATCAGTGACAAATTTGTTTTGGTGTCGTTTAACAGACGATAACCCACAATAGAAACTTAACCTCGTCTTAGCAACACTATCCATCTTGAAAAACATGAACTTTCGACTCTCTTAAATACAAATTTGCGATTGTGATATATATGTTTAGTTGGTGGTGATATATATCCTAATTGGTGGCTTTTCGTAAAATTCATCAACTGTGTAAATGGAGAGATTATTGTTATTAATAAAGTGATTTTTTTAGACATTAACGAAGTTTAATTATGTCTTCAGTAACATAATTGATGTGTGAATTTAAATTATAAAAAAGTAATTGCCTGTGAATTTTGCAATAAGAAATTAGACTTTTTTAACTTTTTGCATACTCATTATTTAGTTAAAAGGAAATTTTCGAAATCTTTTTAAAGGGAACTAATTAAATGAGAACAGCAATTCCTCACCAAATTTATTTTTTATACAATACCATTCCTATATGCATATGTCAATGTATTTTCTTTGGTAATCAATGATAGAAGAATTAATGATAGCGGTATTTTAGTTGTCCCTATTTAATATTTCATTACCAAATCAAAACTTTACAAAAGAATGAGAAATGTACTTGGAAAAATCAAAGAATTTTATTCCAAATATTTCCCAAATTACAACAAATAGTAATATATAATTAGAACAATCATCTTTTAATGTGAACGAACACTACATAAATGAATAATTTTTCATTTTTCAGTGAACGAACACTAAATAAATGAATAACTTTTCATTTTTAAAGCTCCCACAATCTGAAAAATTAACAGATTGCATTTTATATAATTCATAATCAGGATTATATATCAAAATTTTTTCAAACTATACAGGACACAGAACAAACAAGAAATGACTTCAGTATAAAAACCTAAACATAGGTGAAAACATTTGAAAGGCAAGGCCAGACAATACAGCAAAGTTCTTTCTATTTCAAACGCTTTACGCAATGCTGATAAGAGAATTACTCACGATATTCATTATTCCTTTTAATGGAATGAAAGAAACAAATACAACAGAAACTAAAATTGATTTTTTTTCATATGTTGCTAAGCTATATTGATGTTCAAAGAACCAAGATAGCGAGATTCAAAAAGTGAAACATGAATTTTGTAACAATTGTAATTTTCTCAGAAGTTCCTTGGGAATTTAGAGCCGAAAGTGCTCTTAATATATTAACAGTCTTTATTAGTATTAACCTACAAATAAATATCATTTAATGCCCTTATTCGGGAAAAAACATGATGCAACCTCGAATCTTTTTTCGAAGGGCTGATTTCAGACGAACATTAGATGCAATAATTATAATACGATGAAAATCAAGCTAAAATTAAGCAATGTAATAACCACAAGTAAATGTCATTAAGATCTTTATTTCAAATAGTTATCATTTATTGAAATATTTTTATCTCCCATCGATCAGCCCTTTTCACAACTTTAGAGTATATAAGAATGACTTATATATTATAAATAAATATAATAATCTCTGTCTAACAAAATACTCCAGTCTGTTTTCAAGGGGTGAAAAAACATCGTCACCTTGTAAATAAAAAAAATAAGCACAATCGCGGAACTTCTATCAGAAACCTTTTGACAAGGACAATAAAAATATACAAAAGAAAAGTCTACCGTAAAATGCAATACTATACTACAAACATGTAGTTTGCAGAACTTTTCATTGTTTGTTGCATCCTGTATAATTATAATGGAATGTGAAAATGTAATGCATCATTTTCATAAATGCCCAAATCAAGAAAAAAAAAAATATTTCAAAAGCAACTTTAGAAGTATGTACACACAGGTACGGCATTTTTTTTTAAAGTAATTCCTTTAAACATGCCGCCGCTTGCATACTTCTTCAGAGCCGCCGAACTGAAGTGAACCACTGGAATAGATCGAGTAATTCCAATCCAGTGTGTAGTGGCAGCTCTTCGATCACTGGCAACGGTCGTAGTGGGAACTTTCTCTCGAGACAAAGCTAGAAAAAAAGGTTGAATTGCATAAAAATTGTCACATTTATGAAAATTTCAACCTTTAAATCCTGTTTTAATAATTATGTTCTGAAAAACATCAATAACTTTGGAATGAAATTTTTGAACACAGCTCACAAATTGTCGCTTCCGCAATATTCGCTAATATGCGACATTTCCATTAAAAATTTAATTGGTTGGTTAATTTTTATGGCGAATGGTCACTGTCGTCCAAACTGCGCCACAAAAAAAATCAATATTTTTTTTTTAAAAAAAAAAATTCGTAATTTGTGCGTGTATGTAAAATTAGAGTTTTAATAAACACACATTTTCTACTAATGGTCATTTTTTTTTTTTAATTTCAAGTTAAAAAGACCATTTATATGTGCTTCATTATAAATTTAAAACTAATTATTCTTATTTACACTTTTCATAACTTGAAAATTGCAATTTAAGCCTCAAAATATACCTAAAAACAAAAAAAAAATTAGTAAAAAGATAAAAAAAAAAAACCTAATTTGGATATCTGAAATGATTTTATTCCCTGGAAATGAAATCATAATCAAATGGCGCAGTGAATAACGACAATAAAAAAAAAAATTCAGAATTAAAACAATGAAATTCTATTACAGTTCTTATATTCAAGACAATCAGTGTGTATAAAAATGAAACCGAAGCAAAGATCTATACAAGGAAAAATGATCGTTCAAAGTAATGTCCAATTATGACTAACGTTATAAACGGACGATTCCTGAAAGTAGTGAAAAATCATTCCAAAAATGACCAACTTAGAGCAATCAAACTCAAAACCAAAAGGGCATAAGCTAAGTCCTTTTGAGGAACAATAATTTTCAGAAATACTCCATAACACTAAAACTATTACTAAATCCAATCTATTATAAGAATTTCAAACTATTTTACAGTTATAAATAGGGTTAGAGAAAATGCAGTCTTCGTTAAATTAGTCTTTTTTCTAATTCCAATGTTTTGATCTACTTGGACAAAATTTAGTTAAGTGAGAGTTTGGTTTCTAGTGACTTCTTCTAAATAAAAAACAATTGTGTTTTTTTTTTTACAATATAAAATTTTTAAATTTTTTAAAAAATTTAAAAAAAAAAAAAAAAAAAAGCAACATATTACAAGACCATTTCCGTTTAAAGTGTAATCATTAAATGTGGAATTATGTTATCCAAAAATCCTTAATAGCGTTGTTTGTAAGTAGAACAATTAAGAAAAGAAAATTGCAATCATCATCAAAGAATGCATTTAAATAATGCTTATAATTTAAAAAAGATTATTGTCGAATGCTGATGCGATAGTTTAAAATAAAAAAAAAAGAAGTTCTATATAAAGTTTTGCAAATAACAGATTTAGCCACCCAAGATGCGCTTTCTTTCATACTTATTATTAAATTACTCAATTAAAAATATGAATTAAAGTAAACGATGAAATATCGAGAATGGAAATAGTAAACTTTTCCGATATTAAAATTAAAGCAAACGATAAATTATTAAATTGAATATATTTCAGCTAAATGCAATTAAAATTGAAGCAAACGATAAAAAAAAATTGAAAAGTGATCTGGTACGCCAAAAGTGATCCAACTAAAATAAGAGTCCCTTAGGTAGCTAAAAAAAAGGAGGAGGGGGTATTTAATATGCTATCCTAGAAAGAAAATAATGAATTTCCTTTGAATAGCAAAATTGCATTCAATATTTAAACAAATACATCTCATAAACTTTAATAATATTTTAATAAATTTGAAAGAGATAGGAAAATAATTAAAAATTTCCATATTCATTTTCCCATCTTTCACTCATCTAAAGTACACATCAAGCAACTAATGAACTATGCGCATAAGGCTGCAACTCATGTGTTATTAACTATTAGTTCCCATTCTAATTTTTTGTCTTTTGTTTAAATGTACTTACGACAGAAACCATTTCTATCACTATTATTTTGTTACTACTGCTTATTTTGAGGGTAAATTTTTTTTTAATTATAAGAATATTTTTATGTATAATTTCTAACATTTTTTTAACTATACATGACTTTCAAAATAATGAGATTCCTTTTTCTTCTCTCCCTCCCCCACCTAATTAGCAGTTTACAATATTTTCTCATCTGATCCCTTTATTGCTTATAAAACATCTCTTCCTTCTTTGTCATTCAATCTTATAGCCATGAAAGAATTCATTCGAATAGCTTAAATTTCTATTAGCTTGAAAATAAAACTGTTGATTTTAAGAAAAATTGTGATAATTCCAGTTTTCGCTTATGGTGTCTACTTTTTAATAAGAAACATGCAACTGCTTTCTATCATTCGATATTGCAATATATAATACAATTTCTCCCTTGTCATTGAAAATATCGCTGTTTTCTTGACGTTATCAATATATTTATCGTATTACTTCATGTGAGTGAATGTAAAGGTTATTGGCGCAAGAGCCAGGTGTGGCTATGATGCGCCAAACAAGATTTAACTGCGATCTAGACGTGAAAAAATTGAAAAGGCAAAAATTGGTTGACAAGAAGGAGGGTCGAAAATAGAGAAGGATCGCTCGTATTACTTCAAGGTCAAAAGACAGATCAAGCGATGCAATATTCTAACTTGATTGCATATTTAAATAAAGTTTTAAATAAACTATTATTGTATTTCACCTTTTCCTACGCCAAACTACAATTTATATATATATAATCTGATATACTTTCATTGACTTCAATTTAGTCAGTTTTTTTGCTTTTGTCCATGTAGAATTTTTGTCTAACACCTACCTGATTTTCATTCGGTATCGTTACTAACAATTACATTTGCTTCGGTCAATTTTTTAGATAATAAAAATTTCAGGAGTATTTTAACTTTAAATCATTTACTTGTGCATGAATATCAAATTAAATTTTAAAAAAAAAAATTCTACGTTAAATTTCTTAGTTACGTTACTATTAATTAATGTTGTACTATAGAATTCACCAACTTGATGGTAAACAAAAGAAGATGTGAATGACTTTTCTCCTATAAAAAGGGATTTGTCATCGTGTTTTTTAAGTAACAATTTGAAATATTAAAAAAACACAGGTGCAGTTTTTTCCATTTTATTTTTATAAAGCCCTATTTTAATCTATTAAGATACGTATCATATCGTGCAACTAGCTTCTGTATTTCATCCTCACAGAAATCTGCCACTTGACGTCATCAACAACGATGACCGCCTAAATTATTTGTCAAGTAGAGGAACAAGTTGTACTCACTGGACGCCAGATCAGGCCTACACTGAGGGGGATCATGTTATTCCCAGCCATATGAGGTGAGATATCAGGTTTGGTGAGCTCTTTGTGAACGCCCATAGTCCAGCAGTTAAACAATCTTTTTATTGAGCATGCCTTGCCTTTTGTTTTGTATTGCATGACGTAGTTTAGTTCAGGTGTCACAATACGTTTCGGAATTTACTGATTCGCCCACGAGGCAAAATATCCACAAGCAACCCCCCCAGCCTATCTCAAAACACATCCACGTGATTTTTGCGTGCTGAAATTGTGTGATTCAGCATCACTTTTTTGGGCGATGTTGAAATGCCTCTATTTCAATCTTCAAATGCTTTCAACCGTTTTCTAACCATTCCATCGCTCATAGTATTTTCTCCATGCACTTCATTAATCTGCAGATGAATTTCGGTAGCTTTCATGCCTTTTGCTTGCAAAAAAAAGAATCACAGTGCGTATTTCACAATCGGCGGGATTTTCAATGGTGTGAGGCATTTTTAATGCGCACAAACAAATGCAAACACGGACGAATTCTTCAGTACAGGTAGTCTTTGATTAACCAACATATACAAGTACTCGAAGCACTTGCGCTACAGCTGCCATATTTAAAACAGTACTTACTTAAAAAACAATCCTAGTCACATACTGTAATTATAGGTGAAATATTTTCCTCTATCACTAAATCATTGATTTGAAAAAATCAATCTAGTTAAAAAATTTGTTCTTTTTTAAAAGAACATAAATGTTTAAAGTCAGAATTTGATGTGCAGATGTCTGAAATTAAACTGAAAAAATAATGAAGTAACTACCTTCGTCTCTATGTATTTTCCTGAAATATATACATAAAATACAAATTTTTATCTAAAAATATTTAGTCATTTGAAAGAAATATATCCTAGATATAACTAGCAAATATTTTAATGTACTTTTGATTAATTACTTAATATTTAATTACCACAGATGTCTCTCACAATAAAAAAATTATTAAATATCTACATTATATTAGTAACTAATTTGCTTATTCAAATAAATTTATCCGCTGTAACCAGAGTACACTTACGAAGGAAAAAATGCAAGCATATTAGATTCTGCAGCACAATAGATTGAAATCAGATTAGATGATGACTAACAATTAAAGCAATTGACTATAGCTATCTTTTAAAATGCATTAAAAATTGCTGTAAATATAAAACAATGAATTGGAATATTCACTTCAGCAAGAACTAAAGTCACTAATTTTAGCCTAATAATCACAATGGATCAAAGAGAGCTGCATATTTTGAACAAAAAAACATTAACAAGGCTATCATTTTTTAATGGCAATTGTCACTAACCTCACTGAATTTGTGTAGGTGTTCTAGTCATGAAATGACTCAATGAAATGCATATTCATAGGTTTTATTTTTTGTCCCCTTTCCATTTTTTTACATTTCTAATAAAATTTGACATTTTTTTTTTTTTTTTATTACGTTTTTGTGTTTCTTTGCGATTTTCAGGACTTTGAGAATACGTCTTTTAAATCATTAACTTCAAAGCAAATTATAACTATAAAAAAAAATTCATTATTTCCTGTAATTTAAAAATTAAAAGGAATTTAGAACAAGGTCGTCCAACCGGTGGCCAAACAAAAGAAAACGTAACCCTACAAACTGTATGAAGTTGCGACTAAAAATATCATTAGTGTTACAATTACAATATTTGCATGTTTTTTATTTATAAGAGCGTTGATTTTCTTTTTTTTATTTAAAACACATTCTTCAGCACTCACACAATGAGATATTCGTAAAATCATTCTCGAACATTTGTATCTACTTTTTAATCTGCAAAATGAGCACGCTGATATGAATAGCTTACGATATGCAATTGTGAACAGTCGAGTTAATTAAAGAAAAATGCAAGCGTATAAGATGATTTGGAGAAGACCACAGTAATTGTTCATAATACACTGATGGACCAAACCCAAGAATGAACACTCATAAAGTGTAAAAAGCCGAAATTACTGAATGCCACCCTTACAGATGTGATGTTACGAGATTAATTTACACTATTTGAAACTAAATACATAAAAGATACACTGCTGGTAGAACATGCACATTTTGACCGGATTACATTGCTATACAAATCCAGCAAATAACGTAACACAGGCACTGCTAAAACACATATTATGGGATATGTCCACTGCGAAAAGGGGCCATACTGTTAACATCCAGGAGTCTATTGAACCTGTTTGTCCACATTTCTCTTTCAACGAACGGATGAGGAGCCTCGTGCAGCAAGACGTCGCCTTGAGGCATTCCAAACATTTTTAATCGCATTTAAATCAGAGGAGCGTACTGGCCAGACAAGACGTTGAATATCTTCGCTATCTAGATCATCCTGCAATGTCTATACAAAGCGTTGTTATCCTTAAAACAAAAATTATCTCCGAAAGCAGCTGTTTTTGACTGAATGCTTTACTAACATCATACTTAAAAGTAACGCGAGAGCAAGAGGAGACGAGACTCGTAATTCTGAGCCTTGACCAGATGACGACACCTAAGTTGGCCCTCCACACTCCAAATTTTCACAAACCAACGTAAGGACATTGAGGCACGGCAGAATTAAAGTGTATCAGCTCCACTACACAACGGGACATTTAGTGCCCTCGGGACACCAACCACGATTACACTGATATAAAGCTGGCCATGAACTCCCAGCCTAAGAAAGCATCACAGAAAAGGCGTACATGAGACAGCAAAGCTTCATTAATGCATCGATCAATATTCTTAGTCCCAGTTGGCATCACATGTAATAGTATAGGATCATTCACCCTGATGCTGACCATGCCATTAGACTATAAGAACCCACGAGCTACTTTCAAGAGTATTTTGGGATCGATACGCACTACCACTCATTTGAAAAGAATACACATGCCTAACCATTACCAGTCAAATTTCGATGTCGACATCATTGCAAAAGGGCCCTATCCTCTGCTCTTGTCCGTGGGATAGGTGTCAGTAAACGTGGCGAGGGAAGTTCGTTTCCCACTTAATTAACTAGAGCAAGATGGTTCTTTGCTGAAGGACAATATATGTCGTCGGTGGACGTACTATAGCTAGAATGACCTCCCAGCTTGCGTCTGCTATACATTTCACTTCGGAATGATCCCAAAGCCAAAAGACTGTAGGTGATTTTGACTTCCCAAAAGACATCCTTTATTTTTGTGGACAATATCTTCTGGTTTTCCAATAATCCTTCAAATCATTTAAATGATGTCAAATTGAAACATTAAAAATTTCACACTTGTTACTTTATTCATTCACATCGCACAGCTACGCGTCCTGCGTGCATCCACATTTTAATCCTTTTATCGGCGCTGTCACATGAGCAGCACACACGCACAATACGTTTCCCAATGCATTACGCAATTATGCTAATTTAGTCTTTTAATAAGGTTTTTAATGAGGGTGTCATCAATGAACATAAAGATCCGTCAATTGGTTTTTCTAATAACGTATTTCTTACACCTACCTTTGTAAACTAACGTTATAAAGATTATTTACTGAAAAGCTGGCATATTAATACTTTCTTTCAAATACAAAATTTTTCATGGAATCTTACTTTTCAAAGACAATTTGCAAAGGCATTACAATGCAAAAACACGTTGCGAAATCTAGTACGTGTCTAGGTGAGAGTTTATGGCGCAAGAGCTAAATCTGACTAATCTGAGCTAAATACTTGTTTAAAATCCTTTTTTAATAAATTCCTTTATAAATCCCACGGGGGAAAAAAAGTTCAAATCAAAGATAATGCAAAGGAAATCAAAGATAATGCAAAATGTAAAGGTTAAAATCTTAAATACGATATAAAAATTCAGTTTCACACAGAAAGGCAATTAAATTTAGAAAGGCGTTTTCCTCCAAGCTAGACAAGTTTACTACAGAAGAATTTAAAAAGTTGGAAATGATGATTATGACACACAGTACATGTGAAGGAATGTACTGTAAGATCCAATAAACGGAAACAAAAAAAAAAAAAAAACTCAACAAACTTTCTAAAAAAAATAACTGATCCAACATAATATCTGAAATTGATTCCACTACGAAAGCTAGCATGCGATTCTGCCATTTTTACAAACATTGTAGCAATTGCTCGATTCATTGTTTATTAATGTAGCACAAAGAAAAAAATATGAGGTCTATTGACGACAGCCCTCGACATTTTTCAATCTCAGCAAAGTGACAAATGATGACACGTGAACTTTCACCTCAATCTCCAAACTTCCATCTTACGCCACCATGAGGACTTGGAGCCTGGAAATATTTAACTAGCATCAGTTCTGCTACACAGTAGCTCTTTAGTGGCATCAGTGATGAGATTGTTTATTAACATCACATTGAGAAAACACGAGGGCCATTAACAACGGACCTCACAGTTTGGAGAACCGATCAGTGATGAAGACAACACCTTAGCTGGCACCTTTCTCTTAAACATCAATAGTGGTATTAAGGGTCGAACCCATCAGTTGATGGAGAGAACGCCGGCCGCGAAATCGCGCCCATATCTACTCGACTAATGCGGTCACAACCTAATAACAAATTAAAAATCTAAACTCAATAATGGTGAGTTTATTTTGCAATGTATGAAAAATGAGGCAAATATAATTTGGTAGGATAAAAAAGGATATTTCTCTGAAATCGTTTTGTCTCAATAGTCAAATTGATGAAATAGTAAAATCTATTCAAAGACTTGGAGAACAAAGCTGCTAATTTTAAATTTTATTTTATGGTGATAAATAAAAACACATAATTTTAATACAGCTCTATTCACAGTTTCAAGTAGAAGTATTGAAATTGCCGATATATTATCATGGAAGGTATGGTTTCTTTGGGGGAAAAAAAGACAGTTGCACAATTGTGGCAGTGAGATGTTTAAATCAATGCAAAATGTTGAAAATATTTTATTATTTGAGGAAAATTGATAATGGAATCAAAAATTGGATGAGAACAATGAAAGCTCACTGAAAAATGTCGCACTTTTAGTAACTTGCCCATTCCTTTAATGAGCTAAACAAGCATTTTGAAGGTCAAAAGCAAAAACTTAAAACGAAATATCACTCTATGATAGGAATCGAAATGGGAACTCAAGCTAAGGCAATTTCGTATTAAAACAAATTACTTTTATACACTTCGACATCTACTTAAGCACAGTCTATGGACAATCAAAAAATGTTATTTACTTTGAAATTTAAGAACAGGTTTCAAAAGATCTCTAAGAAAAATTATCAAACTTTTAGAATATTTACAACTTCATTTTCATTGGAGACAAATATACTATCTAATTTTTAAATGTAATGCATAGGCTACAATCTGACATTTAACTTAAAGAAAAATTAAGCATGTCTCTATAATGGATTTCTATAACTTCCCAAAGAAAAATATCCAATTACATTTCAAAAGAATATTGTCAAACATCTCAGGAATTCCTTGTTGCTATCATGTCTTATTTTCAAGTAAAAAAATTATACATTAATACATTTTAAAGTACTTAATTATATTAGTTATATATAATTTTTTTTTCTTTGCTCCTCAACTATTGCTGGCATTAATATATTTCATGTGTGGCCTTAATCAGTTTTTCTTCTTCCAATGTAACCAGGGGAAGTCAGAAGGTTGGATACATATGTTTTAAAATATGTTGTAAGAGAAAACAAAAGAAAAAGACCATTCCAATTTACCCAAAATAAGAAACTGCTCTGTTAAACAATAAAAACTAAATACAAAATGTCACTTCAAATTAAAATAGAAAAATCTTCAACTGTAAATCAAATACAGGTAATTACATAACTTGATTCTAAAATTAAAAAAAAAAAAAAAAAAAAAAAAGGTTATATTTTTCAGAGTATCAAAACGTCAAAAGGTTGAATACCTTCAGTTAGAATTTGAGTAAATATTTATTTTTGTTTCCATTATGATAATTTTACATTCTACATTATGTATAAATATACAGAAAATGATTTTTTTTAATAAAATAATAAAAAATGATTCCTTGATTAAAATTTAAAAAGTAGTTATGAAATGACACAATAAATAATTTTAGCACATGCATTTGAATTAAGGTAATGTAGAAAAGTGATCATCAAAATGAAAGTGATGTTCAATAATTGAGATTTAAAAATTATTCCTCCCCCTGATATCAATTGAATGAAAGATCAAAATTAAGATATGATTTTTGATATCAAAAAAGAAAACTACTACTTATAGAATAATTTCATAGCTTACCACTGAAAAAATATTTTACGGACATTAAATAAGCATTATAAAGGATGAATTACAATTTTATAAAAAAGTTGTTTCATTCACGATTTCATTCATTGAAAACAAATTTAGAAACAGAAAATTTATAGAAATCAATATAAAAAATTAAATTTAACATTCAGAGATGTCTGAATCCTTAAGTTTAAAATAAATAAATTTTACAGATAAAATCATGATAATGAGAATAAGAAAAAAAGCTAACACAATGCATTTTTATATGATTTTATGATACAATTTTTAAAAAAGAAAATAAAACAAAATATCTTCTTAACATAAACAGCAATATTACTTAACAATTAAAAACATGTACAGTTTACAAAAAGAATTAATATTCCAAAAAGAAAAATTTGACCTCATCATGCTTATTTTTCAACTACTTTCAAACGAGCTATAAAATAAATAACTTTTTTCTATTATATAAATTTTCAAGAGTTCATTCTTGTGCACATTTTCTTAACAATAGACAAATATTTGTGCTCGTCAAGTAATCAATCAACAATATTTAGCAAACATTAATGGAGAAATAGTTACAATTTTAAATATGTACAAATAAAGCAATAAAATTATGAAAAAGAAACCATTTACTTCCATTACAATACAATTAAATTTTGCTATTTTCACTAATTAATAATTAATATGATTTTGTGATAAACCATTCTTATAAATAACACATCAGACACAACTAAGCATGCCACGTTTACTTTACATAGAGGGTATTGTTTCTTATATTTATGTAGTTTAAAGGGACAAAAGTATTTTTTAGCTTTTAAACAAGAAAACAAACATAATGTTAGGGTGCATTTTCCTTCAATGACAAAAACATTTCTAAGCATACAATTATCTGTAACCTGGCCACTGATTCTGATGCATGTCAAACCGTGGATAATATGTTTCCCCAGATGGAAAATTTGGTTGTGATATAAATTGTTGATTATATCCTGGGTATAAACCTGGGGCAATAACAGACGATGGTACATTCATAGAATCAAATTTATTTTTGTCAGTTTCAGCTCTTGAATCATACCTTCTTGAATCGTGTCGCCTTGATCGATTATCATGTCGTCGATTATCATTTTGATTATATGACTGCCGACTGAAAGAGTTTTGGTATTGCCTAAGTTGTTCTAAATAAGGATTAGGAGCAGATTCTGATCCACTCCTAGCATCTAGACGAATAGGTTTTCCATATAATGAAATACCACCCATAAGAGCTACTGAATAGGGAACCGAAACTGCATGCTTAAAAGTGACAAAACCATAATTCCTTCCTTTTGGAATTTTTACACTTTCCAGTGGTCCAGCCTAAAATAAAAAGAATTTAAATATGTAACAACAATATTAAAGAAAAGGAATTCTAATATATTTCTATAAAATTAAAACCACACATATATAGAGGTAAAAAAGAACTAGGAAGACATCAAAACCAAAAAAAAAAAAAAAAAAACAAAAAAAATTACTACACATCTAAATTAAACATACTTCAAATAATTTATTTTTATTTTTTCTAGAAAGGAATGGCACTAATTAATATTAAAAGAAAGAAGAAAAAAAATTAACTGAGATACAAAAAACATAACATCTGACATTTCAGCTGGACTGTCTGAAAACCAAATAAGAGCACATATTCACACAAAACGTGCCATACAGATATTGTCCAACATGATACTGACAATTAAAGGTCAGAAAAATTTTTGAAAAGGGACATGGAATAATCAACACTTTCACTCTGGACCAATCAGATTATTTCACTTTCTATAAAAAACAAAAATACAACAAAAAATTATTATAATCATAAACATGATTCTTCTTTCTACTTTTTAAAAAATGCAAACAAGTGTAAAAAACTTAAAAATTGAACAAATTCCAAATGAACTAAGTTGAATGTATTAACCAGAAGTAGAAGTTTTTTTTTTTTTTTTTTTTTTGCAACTAAGTAAGTTGAGGATTTAATATTTACAGCATTTTTAAAAAGTTAAGACTTTTTTCATTTCAAATCTTCTGATAAAAAGAAAATAAGTAAATACCTTCAAAGTTATTGAATATTCATACTTTTTTATATTATCTTTATTCTTAATGATTATTAATATCTCAGAAAAGCCAAAATTATCAAATCTCTTCATGATTGGATTTTTTTTAAAAAATATGTCTTTTAAAAATTTATCCTAACAATCTGAATCACTTATATAACTTTGAAGTCTAAAAATAAATTAAATGCACAAATGTCAAACAAAACAATATAAGTATAGTACATTAATTTGTCATTATCAAATGATTAAACAATCAATCATTTTATAATATTTTTTTCTTTTATTCAAGTAACAAAATGCAAATAATGATTTCAATTTATTTCTATTTTAAATTAATTTACAACAAGAATGAAATTTTACGGAGGCAAAATTTATATTTTTATCCAAGTACTAACCCAAAATTAATGTTACTAGGACCAACTGCTTTATTATTGCATAAATTACATATTTATCCATTTAAGCCAAACAACCATATTAATTAATAAAAAATATAAAGAATTATTGCTTAGTAAATGAATTTTGAATTATTTCATACAATCCCATTTTAAAGTATGGTTTTGCTTGGTATTAAGGTGTACATTCCAGGTCTTAAAAAAGGATAGATCGTATATTCTTGTAAAAAAAAAGCATAATGCCTTATTATTGCTTTAAACCAATGTGTAAGTAATAAGTAAAATAGGATATATGCTTAAAATACCCCAAAAAGCAAACCATTTTTTTTAAATTTAAAAGGTGCTTTTAAAAAGCTACTTGTACAGTAATTGACACGCACATATTTTATGTATACATCCATAAAATTTGATTTACAAATTCATCAAACTATATACAATAAAAGCTGGTACGGATTTTGGGAGACCATCTGAAGTTAATCTTTGATATTTTGGAACAATTTTTGTCAAATGATTCAGATTTATTGGTGTTCAAATGTGAAGGGTTTCACTCTTTATCACGGCTCTTTGATGAAAATACCAAGAATCTTTGTGAGTAAAACATTTCATGTACATACAATAATTGTTAAAAAATGTTGCATATATTCATTTTTTCACACCTTTAACTTAACCTTATTTCCAAATTGATTTTTGATAATATTGCATGGTGTTTTTTTTATGATCATTACTTTTAGGTGCTAGCATAGGATTTACCTCATGAAGTAAACCCTCTCGCTTGCCATTCTTTCACTGGAGAACTATTTTAGCGTAGTAAACACAATCTTTTAAGATTTCAATCTCTGGTCCATATATTACTCAGCTATTTAAGAGCTTATGATTTCTTAGCATGACCATTAGATAAAGTTGTGTACTGTAAACTATATGCTTCTGACTATGACCAATTTAGCTGCATTATTCATCTCCATTGCTCTTGAAATCCCAATGTGATTTTATCTAACAGCAATTTTTGTAACCAAAATACCAAATGTCATATTCAACTGAGGACTCAATTCATTTTTTGCATTCATACATGCTGGACAATACTCATTCATTATTTCATAATCCAGCCCATATCCAGTTGATTTTTTGACCAATTTTCATCGAATCAAACATACCCTGTTCCCTAAAAAAGCATAATAACTAAGATCAAGTTAATTTCATTAATATATTTTTAAAAAATATAAAATGAGAAAATCACACAACTCGGACAAAGTATGAATTTCAAAATATTTCATTTCACTGATTGCTTTGCCTTTGATTACATACATATATGTATGCTTGAAAATAGAACAAAATACCAATGCTATCATTTAGATAGGTTCATTCTAAAACAATTTTACACAGCTCCTCTGCCTCATGTATCTGAATATTTATTATAAAGAGAGAACTGCCATATTTTATAATTTATGCTCTTCACAACAAAATTTGGATGAAATTATTTTTCCCTATTTAAAATTTGAATTTTAGTCTTTTTTTAAATTAGAATTTATTTTAAATATTAATAGATATTGAAAATAAATCAATCCTTAAAAGAAACCCTAAAATTAAAAAACTGGATTTTTGAACCTCATTTTTGGTACTTAAGCTGATTATTCTAAATATTCTCATAACAAATCAAAATATTAACGATATTAATAATTATGAACAAACCTTTTTTAAAACGTTTTTCTGAATTTCACTTGGTGTGTGTGTGACATCAAATTTTCGATCGTTAATTTAACCAACTTCCCATCAAGATAGAGCTTTGAAATTTTGGGAATCGTTCGTACTCGCCTAACAATGCAATATTTAGACGTTTGCGACAAGTTTTAACTAATATTTCAATAGTTTTAATAAGTCAAAATATTCTTTCCTCTCGGCGATTTTAGGATTGAGGAAAAAATTTCTTTCCCCTTCTGGGAACACCGGGCTCCCTACGCCGCATGAGGTATCGTAAAACCTTTGTACTCACAAAGTGGGAGTTACTATCTCCCAGATAGTAAGGGTTGCTGACTTTTAGTCAGTAATCATTGGCAAGAAAGAAAGATTCCAATATTTGGTGTCGTGTTTTATCACAATAATTTTTTCTGAATTCTGGTTCCCATTCTTTTTTAATAGAATGACTTACAAACTTTCAAATGCATGTTTTGATTTTATGAGTATTATGAATTTTTTAATACGCTCCCAAATGTCTCTTTTTAAGTAAATTTTAAAGTTAAAAATAACTAACAGTTTTAACTAATATTTCAATAATTTTCTTTAATAAACTTTGCCACCATATAAAAATGTTGGTTTTTATATCGAATTATTTAAAGATATTATGAATTACCAATGGTGTACCCAGGCAGATGCAAAGGGATATATGCACCCCCATCCCCAAGATTTTTTTCTGAAAGTTAAAATATTTCAGGATGTTTATTTTATTATACTATCATAGATGCATTAACTTTAAAAAAAAAAAAAAATTTGATGCAAATCAAATCCTGAGAAAAGAATAAAAAAGTATTAAGAGTCTCTGAAATGCTCTTCCTGATCAGAGTTTAAAGACAAAGAGAGGAGCATGCATCCCTATAGAAGATAGCACCTTACCAAAGCTTTAAAAGAAAGCAATATACATATTCCTCAATATCCATAAACGCTAAAAAATTGTTGCCTTTTGTTACAATATGCACTGCTGAAAGATCATTTTCAACAATTAAATATTTAAAAAATTGCTTAAGAAACAATACCTCTAAAATGCTGTTTGTAATACATACATAAAATGTATCTATAAGTGAAGAACTCTTAAATATTTTGCAAAAACAAAATCGGAGAAAAAATATAACTTTGAAAGAACTAATATGTATAGAATTTTCTCATTTCATTGTACTCATGCCTTTTTAAGCCTTTTTTTTTGAATTGTGATTTCAATCAAATGATTTTTATCAGTTGCTCAATCATGTTGAACTCCACCAATTCTGGTAAGAATTTTTATTCATGTGATATCTTTATTACTTTTCTTAAATGTTTTATGTATTTGTAACTTGATAAAAATTACATCAATACCTGAACAGTTTTAAGTAAGAAAAGTAAGATTGATACAGCATATTCTTTAAGTTTCACCAAGTGGTAATATTGTAAACTAGACACATTGCTTCTTTCATGACATTGACCATAAGCAATTGTACAAAATATCTATGACTCTTTTAAGATTATATAGAAAAAACAATCATTAAAATCACATCAAAATAAAAGTAATTTTTTATCACTGGAATGTAAACATGGTTAAACTAAAGTATCTGGTGTATGCTAAATTTGGCCTTTTTTTTTTTTTTTTTTTTTTTTTGTTTGTTTGTTTTAGATAATTTTTATCTCTGATAAACATCTTTTAAGTAATCCTGATATATTTTGTTCAATTTTCAAGTTCTGTGTTTATGTCCTATTTATGTGTTTTCTGTGATTGCTATTTGTTAATTTACAGCAGTATGTTTTTGAGGAACAGGCAAATAATTTTTTAAAAATACATTACTTAATTTTTAAAAACTATTTTTAATTAAAATCATTTTAAGGTTGTCTGTGATAGCTGAATATAACAGAGAATATGGAATATGTGTATTCCTTCTTTTAATTATTCTGTAAACTTATTTCCAAAAAGTATGATTTATGTTTTTTTAATGTTTGGATGCAAAAGATTATGATACAGGTATTTGAATTGTGCATGAATTAAAATGTTAATTTCAAAACATGCTGAAAGTTTGATTTGCATGGAAACACTTATATTTCATTGAGAAGAAATGCATAATGGCTTTATTTGGGACTGACACTAGAGTGGACAAATGAGCATTGTGTGTGAAGGATTTGATAAGGTATACACTTCGATTGATGCCTTTTTTAGGAGCAAGGGGAGTTGAGATTTTTCATGCAAATTGCCAAGTTAGATCTAAATGCTGTACATATTAAGTTGGCAAAAAAAAAAAAAAAAGAATGAAGGCATCTGGGGTATACAGCACATTAATCCCAATGTATTAGAAGATCTGTCAGAAAGTACAACTGGTTTGAGGAGAACATGTCCAGATTTTGACCATGACGAATATACGGGTATGAAAGTCAATTTGTGAACCATCCCTTTTTGTGAGATAGCTGCCTCACAAAAAAATATAAGATGTTAGCATCTTTCTTGATGCTGTAAAGAAGTTTACAATCCTCCAGAAGGATTGAAATCCTAAATTAAGATATATAAATTCCTCCTCCACATATATCTCATTTAATTCTATCTATGATTTATCTTTCAATTATTTACATCATATTATCTAAACTACATTACTATTTTATTATATTATATGTTCAAATTTATATTTCATACATGTATACATATACATACAGTGGTACCTTAGTTAGCAATGGCAATTTGTTCCAGGATTATTGCTGTTCACCAAAACGGTCATTAGCAGAGACAAGTTTAATATTTTACCAATTAATACAAACTGTATGTAAAGAAAATGTAAATGATGAAGGTATGTATATTTTGCAAGATATAAATATTAATTGTCTCAAAATCTTTTAGCCATCTATGCCTGTCATCAGATATTTTCCTGATCAGAGGTCATGTTTCATTGAAATACGCCTCCAATCCATGCCGAAAACCAAAGCCATTATTAATCAAGGATACATACACACATACTGGTTTCTAAAAGTTAAGCAATGATCTAAAAACTGATAATTCAAAAAATGGCAAGCATATCGGACAAAACATAGTGATATTTATTACACCATGCGTAACTTAAAAACAAACACAAAATATTATATACAGTATTTTATGATATCAACAGGAAAAATAAAATGCCCAAATGTTCCAATGAACAAAAAAAAAAAAAAAAAAAATCAGGCACACAAATTAAATACATAAAAATTTCTCAATAGTGAGTATGATCAACACTACCAGCAATATAGGCCTGACGATGATGTCTCGCACTGTTTATGAAGTTGTCAATGAGTTGAAAGAGTAGCACTGTTCACTGATAATGTAAAGTAGTTCCAAGACCATATAGCGTTAGATACAATTCCCAAGACCATTCCACACATATTAAATGAGATTAGAGTCTGACAAACATAGTGACCATTTCATTTTTGGATTATTGTCAACTCGCATTTACATAATGGTTGCAGCACCACTTTTTCACATAATGCTTTAATTTATGATCTATCTAAATTTCAAGAATTTTACAGCAAATTTTAGCCAATTTATCATGATTTTTACAGTTCGTTGCTAAACTTTTGGAAACTGGTGTATTGCATATATAAAATTATGGTTGGAATGTGGTTTAACTCCCACCCTTGGCAACAGAAATATCTATCAAAGATAAATTGCTAAATGAGGTAAATCTCACTTTACTTTCTTGACATGACTGTTATACATATATGATAATACTAAATAGTTCCTTCCTCCAATACTTGCTATTTGCTTGGCATCAATTAAGGGGTATATGCACATGCTCAAATATTATAAATGGTTTCTTCCCTAATCAGAAGTGGTTTTATGTGCTTACATTTGCATTCTGCTTGAAACTTTTGCCTGCTATGAAAATAATGTGGACATCTTAATTCAATGTGCTTGATAGTCTACAGTGGAGTATTTGTGAAAGTAGGTTCATCTAAATTCGTAAAAAAAATAATGAAGTTTTTACTACATTTCTCAGACCACCAGCATAACAGCTTAGTGAAACTTTATTCTTTCATTTGGTGCTCTATAAAGTTCCAACATGCCAATTTAAAACACGCTATTATGATTTATCTTAAATGTTAAGGCCTTTTTACTTAAGTTTCTGAAAAGTTTTTAGTAAGTTACTACATGTAATTTATTTCATTTTGATGGTGAATTTCACTAAATTTATTTTGATAAGCTACAGGTGGAATTCTAGATCATAGACAATACAATCAAAGCATCAAGTTAGTGAAATTATTAAAATTCATTCTTATTTTAAAATCGTATCATGCTTTTCATTTAAGCAAAGGACTTGAGAACATTTTTAAAACTCATTTTGGTATGGTTTAGTCTACAGATGGATTAATTTCAAGGGAATATGTGGCTGTAATAATGTGAAATAAAGTTTGATTGGCCGAAAAGTAACACAAAAGTAATAACAGATCATATTTATTTTTATTACTTGTGAAAATGAATTAATCTAAATTTGTGAAAATGATGATTATGAAGTTTTTAAAACATTTATCAAATCCACAGGAAAAAAAGCTTAATAATTTTTTCAATTTTTTTCATTTAGCACTCAGTTTGTCATTAGCACAATTTGAAAAATCGTGCAAAGGGTGTGGGATAAACAGCATTTTCAACTAAAATTACACATGTATATATAAAATAATCTATAATATAGTCTTATTTATTCCATAAATTGCTAAAATCTTAAAAATTTTATTTAATAACTTTTAAATTAACCTATAATCAATATTACAATTTGTTTGATTTCAGTATTTTGTAGAATTTTCATGCCATATGCTATTTGATGATTGGTTGGAAACCTATTTTAAAAGTCACAAAAATTAGAGTTAAAATCTAAATACATTCAATATTATTTTAAGTTTAATATGAAGTTTAAAATAAAATAAGTTATTATTATTATCTTAATTATTTCAACTACAAAATATGGGTCTTTGTGAAATTAAATCATACAGATGTTTAAGCAAAATTTTACAATTATACTTTTCATTCCAAAATGATGCATTTTATTCTTTGGAAGTGAAATTAAATTAAGGTTTTAATGACTAACATAAAGAAATAATCAAATGATTGACTCATGAAGTACTACTTTTAGTATTGAGATTACATATATATTATTGCATATTAATTCTGACGTTTTAAAAGCTTCCTTTATTTCTCCAAATATGAACTAACCAAAAAAAAAGGTACATTACGAGAAAATCGTGCATCGGATAAACAATTTATAAGCTAATAATAACTGTTTAACCACAAAATAGCATTTAAAAATAACACCAAAGTATTTACGTTTAGAAAGTTAATGTGTTTAGGATGCTCAACACAGTTCTAACTTTCAACAAAAAACGCAAAAAAATAGTTTTAAATTCACAGTTATACATTTCATTTCACTCTTTTCTATTTTTCCACAGGGAAAAGAAAAAGCTTTTGTATGTGTGTGTGATAGATCAAACTAATAATATTTTGATCCGTATTTTAAACAAGGGAAACATAAACATAGTTACCTGTAGAAATAATTCATACAGCAAATCTTCTGTCACTTTCTCCGAAAGATTACCACAGTACAGAATTCTTTCTTTGTCATCCATTTATTTAAATATTAATTAAACACACAGACACAGAAAATTTCCCGAAACTAACAATTGAGAAAAACTACAATTTGCTTTCCTAATGCCAAATATTTTTTCATAAATTTTTCCACATTACCACAATCAGACACTTCAAAAAATTATGTGAAAAATTTTGGTAAATGTTTCAGTACCAAAAACATTTTGTTCAGTATTAGTTTTGTTTTGATTAATAATCCTTATTAGTAGTATAGTCTACCATTAATCTAGAAAGAACTATCTTATGAACCTCATTCCTGTCTTGGAGGACTTTTACGCAGTTAAATTTGAGAAAATATAGGACATACTTTTCATCAATAATCATGATTCAACAGAGAAAATATTAACAAATTTACTGTTTCAAGATATTATGGAAAAATTACATGGAAAATTTAGTCTAACAATATTTTCATCGAGCTGCAAAATATTTACGTTATCTGTATCTTTTTAGTTCATTTAAACAGAACTTCAAAAGCCAGAAATGAAATCAGTTTGAAAATTTGTTAAATTTTAATTTAGAAATTTTTGATGTATATGTTTAAGAATGTTTGAGTTAATTTTAATTTTATTTGTCTAAGGGAAGGTCTTTTCTCTAAGGGAAGTTCATTTGGGCTTATCAAACTTTTCTCTAAGGGAAGTTCAGGATTACATTTAATTTTAGATAAAAAAAAAAGAATTCTTCAAAAATTTTCAAACTTTTTGATATTGACTAAAAATCTATTTTTATTACATATATTTAAAAAAAATTTTTAATTTCTGAAAAATCAATTGGTCAAAAAATAAATGCAGTGTACAAGATTCGTGATTGTAACCACCTCTTTCTTTTTTTCTTGTTTATCAATCAATTTATTGGCTTTAAGGTGGAATCTCGTGTTGGACTTCAAATTAAATGTCCATGTCTTCTTTTGTATTTTATTTAATATTCTTTAAATATTTATGAAAATGGGTTCAAATTTAAATTCACGGTACACCAATGGTGAAAATACCGTAATTTGTAAGGAAAATGAATCGGGTGATAAACTTAAAATTGGTGCTGAACCGACTAAAAATAAAATGCCTTCTAAATTATTAAAATTTACGGTAATGCCCAAACATTTGCAATTCAATCCCTTCGTTTACACAGGCTACCGACCTCAAATGAATTCTTGGGAATGCATTATGAGCCTTACTTATTTACATAATGAAACTCTCAACATTCTAACACATGGTAAGTTATTTTATTTTGAAAAATCTTTTTCTCAATTAATTATTTGTCTATACTTCTTCCTGCCAAACCTTTTATTGATGTGATTGTAAAAAAAAATAGTTATTTTCGTAAAACTTATTTCTTATTATTCAACTTCACTTTTACGAACATACACCGGTTAATTAAATGAAGCGATAAAAATGTGATCTTTTCTCATTTGTTTGAGATTTTGATACATCTTTTTTGTGATGAATTCGTGTTTCCGGGAACACTTATTGTTTCTCTGTGTTTGTATTTATTGAAAATGACATGTGTGTATTTTAAAGGATTTGTATTAAAAATTAAACAATTTCTACAAAAATGCAATTTTAATTATTTTTAAATCTACATTTTTTTTGCAACCATAATACATAAAATTTGCCTATTATAGAATATTATAGCAAAATTTTAAAAATGTATGCAGTCTTTTTTTTTTAATTAATATATTTTTATGTCATTTTATGTTTTTATTCATGCACTGAAAATTGTATCTTTTCTTAATTTTTTTATGTTATCTCCTTATGTTTATGTACCATTCAAAATTTGTATGGATTTCTTTGTTACAATTATTGCAGTTTCTTACTATTCTATCATGCAAATTTTTTTCTGGCAGGGGAAAGGTATTTTCTTTTATCATTAACAAGGCTGTCATAACCTGTGTTATGATAAAGTAAAAACATGTATGAAAATTTTCACTATTATGAGTATGCAATATTTTTTGTTAATTGTTATTTGCATTGACTACATTTTTTTCTTCTACTTTGAGTATCAGTTATCTGCATTTTGATGAAATCAATTATGTGGTTCCAAAGTGAGTAATATAATCTATATTGTTAATTTTCATAAATTCTAAGTTTTCAAGGTGATCTTTTTATGACTGTACTCTTACATTCATTGATTATATAGATATGTTTGTGTTTGTTGCGAAAAAAATTACTTCTGTATTGCATTAATATTGGCCTATTAATTGTATGAATAACAAATAACCATCTATTTCGATTAATGAAACTATTTATATAGATCTTTTAAGCTAAAATTCATATTTATATTTAAAATCAGCTGCTCAAATTTACAACTCATTAATAAATAACCTAAAAAGGTTTAAATAATCAGCTAACATTTTTTTAGTAACTGAACAGAGAATTGAACTTTTTTGTGAGAGAAAAGATTTTAACTATGCCGAAAGAATTTACAAGCATGCTTGTAACTTGGACCCTAGTATCGCATATCGAAAAATTAAATTTTTTTGTACCATTTAATCCTAAATCATGTTTATCTAATTGTAAAACATTAATTAGTGGATAAATTGAATATTTCTATTTTTAATAAACTACAAATTCTTATTTGTATTGTGAAAAACTCTTTTAATATTAATTTAACCATATTTTTCCAAGTTTCATTCTTTGTTCCGTATAATTTAGTCCTTGTATGAGACATTTTGCCCCTCTTCCAATTTTTTTTTTAAAAATCAAGGAAATTTTGTTATGTTATTTAACCTGAATATTAGGAAGAGAAACAATATACCTCTAATAATACTCTTTTTTTAAAATATATATATATGAGTAATAAGGCTTTTTATGTTTCATAATAGTTTAAGCTGAGCAATATGCTGAGCCACCACAAATTTTCCAAACTTAGCAAAATAAACTTAACTTGATATATGCTCTATTTAAATGAAATTTTATTATCTATCTCATTAGGACTACCGCTACTGTATGCAATTTGGAGCCTGCCAAGATTGTTGCCATGGGATGAAATGCCACTGCCAATCTTACCTTATTTTCATGCTGCAGCAACAGTATGTCCTTGGCTTGGAAGTTCCATTTATCATTTATTTATGAATCATTATTCTGGGGTTAAAACTTATGAGCGTTTACTCCAATGGGATGTTGCAGGTGTTTGGGTTACTCAAAGTTGTGGTAAGTATATCCATAAAAATTTATGTCTGGTTTTGTATTATTTTACTATCTATTGTGCTAAGTAATATACTTACCATTCATTGTCACTGGATATTTTCAACAATGGGTTCTGTTAAATTATGTAGTTAAAACTGTTGAATATATTTTTATCATATTTCTTAAATCATTTGATGTTTATATATTCTTTTATTTAAAAATTCTGTTCCTGAGAAGTTAATAAAATATTTGGTCTGCTACATTTCATTTTCCTCATGTATACAATTAATTAAAATAATTCTGAATTTTTTTAATTGTTTTCCATCTAACAGGTCTCTGCTACCTCATTATTCTTGCTATATATGTTTTTAGAAAAATAACAGGTTTCCATTCATATTTAAAAATATTTTTCGTATGAGATCATAAGTCACAATTTATGATTTATCTTTGATGCTTTTACTTAGATTTCAAAAGAACTTTTAACTTTAGAATTTATCTTTTAAGACAGTACTTATAAAAAACACTCATCATCTTACCTAAAAATCCTTAAGAGTTATTTAATTGAAACAATATGGAGTCATATCAGTTGATATTTCAATAGTTACATGACTTTAAATTGTGGTAATTCTCTGCTTTTTTTTTTATTATTATTATAAGTTTATTTCAAATGAGTATTTTTATTTAGATAATAAAAGATAAAAGTAGTTTTTGCTACAAAATATAAATCGGTATCAAAATAATTGGGAATAGTTCATTTAATTTAGCTAAATGAATTATGCATGAAATAAGTATCTGGAGTACTTTTCTGTTGAAGGAGGCTGTAAAAAATGGCCAAATTGCATAGTGCAAATTCACATCTCTCCCACCGCAGTACTACTGTAGTTGCCCTTGATATTGCTCCTGATTGGCAAAAAAAATTAAAAAATGCCAACAGCCCCCTTTAATGGAAAAGTACCATCTCTTGTATAATTTATTTTTCGTTTTTAAGGGGACATGTACAAAGCGTATGCACTTTTAGTGTGCTCTCATTGACTATTTGTTATGCTTAAAAATCTTCTGTTGAAGATGCCTAATTGAAGATTTACTATATTTGTTACTGTCTTGACTCTCATTTTATTTTTCATTTATAGGTGGATTTTCTTCAATATTTGTTGGTACCATGTGCTTACCGTGGCCTATAAGATATTTATTGTTACTCATCTACTTATCATTTGCAATGAAAGCATTACATGCTGCTGTGTATGCTACCGGACCCTGGGAGCGGAGAATCAGTTTCGCTGCCATGTTCATCATGCGTCTATGTATCCTCTGTTTACGTTATACACCATATGGTGGTGGACACCCTGAGGTAATTAATCTTAATAGTATTTTTCATTATGTTATATCTTATTGAATATTTATATTTATGTATTATTGACAGTGTATTTGGTTTGATATAAAGGTATTCTGCCGGTATGTGTAGACTTCATTGATGCATAAATAAAAATATTGATTTTTCCCCATGTAATTTTGTTTAAAGCTGTATATTTTCATATTAATGTAAGTGCTTTATATTCTCTGATAACAAACATAGTATGTATGTCTTGTAAATGGATTTTTTTTTTATTAAATGTAATTAGTCTTATTTATTGACTCTTAAATCTATTTTCCTTTATGAAATTTCTGTACAGTGATTAACTGCTGGAGGATATAATTTAAGGAAATGTGAAATGACTGCTCTAATGACTATGAGTTAATCTAATCTTAAAAACTATTTAAGTAGTTATTCATTTGTTGATTTAACCATCAAAAAAATTAATAAGATGTTCTAAGGTAGCTGTATTATATTAGTTTTAAAGTTTTTAATTTGGATTGTAAAATTTTTTTGCTTGAACAAAGTTTTTAATTGTATTTTTACTCCTTTCTTTATTTATTCTGGCACATTCACAATGGTTAAAAAACATGTATGGATAATTTTAAGAATTAAATTTAAGAGAGTCTAGAAATACAATAAAATTCAATATATGTGGTGTATTTATATGCCTCAACTACAAGATTCTATAGCAGCTAAATGCTGTTTGTATTTTATTTTGTTTAAATGGTTGTTGCAGTTGATGGTATAAATTATCATTTTAAGTTATTAGAATTTCTACAAATTTTGCACTCTTAATTCTACTGAATTTGGAATTTCAAAATTTTTTTATTAGAATATATTAGATAGATTTAGTTTGTTCTAAAATATAAACCGTGCGTGCTCGCACGCACAAGAGGAAACTCCATACAAAGGTAAATCAGAAATATGCAGACAATAATGATTCTTACTTCCTCTTGTGCTTCCTTTTAGAACTGGCAGGAAGATTGATAGCAGGTGAGTGAAAGGAAATCCTTTCATTCTTATTTTGATAAGAAATATAATTAAAGACTGTTATAGTTATAAAAAAGTTGTATATTTTTTTTATAAAATCTGAACATTTGTTGAATAATTCTGAATTTATACTAATAGCTAATAAAGTATTTTGCTTATCTCTTTTTTTTTCTATTATTAATATTTTACTGTGGTTCATTAATATAATTTATCCACCAAAAGGCATGTGTGTGAGAAATTGTTTGAATGTTCAGCTATGCTCCATTATTGCATTAAATTAACTGGCTTCATTTTGATGGTATGATAGAAATTGTGTCAAATAATTAAGAAATTGTTAAAGTATGAAGTTTAGTATGATATGTTATTTCTTTTCAAAGAGTAATATATGTAATTTTACTATTCATTAAAATTAGAGAGCGGAGTACAATTTTTTTTCGAATGCTCTGATTATTAAAAGTTATGATTGTAATCACTTTTATTTTAGAATTTATATTTGATTTACAATTTTTCTTAATTAAAACATATTTTGATATTTTTGAGATATCACATTCTCACTTGTAAAGTATTTAACAGCTTTTATGGCTATTTTATAATAAACTTAAATACTTAACTTTTTTTTTTTTTGTCATTAAGTATTTTATGTTTTTTCATGTTTGTACTTTTATTTCATATTTTCCCCTGTCAAAACCAAAATAAAGATACTCTTAATTTTTGAATATATTGCGGTTTTCAACTTTTTTAGATTGTAAAAAAAAGTGATAATAAACATTCCTTATAAGGAGCTGATGTATTTCTTATTCTGGAATTATCAGTATAAATGGGTCATTAAATACAAACAGTATTACATTAGTATATATTTATATAAGATCTGAAAAAAAAAAAATATGCAAATGCTGTAAAATATGCAAATGCTTAATTACCAAAACAAATTTGTAAATGGGAGAGAAAAACTGTAAAACAATTGTTCAAAAACATCAGTTTAAATCCCTGTGAAAAGATTAAATTATTATATTGTATTATATATGTGTTAGCTTATTTAATAATGTATCTAATTATTAAAAGGGTATAAGTAAATTATAATCTAAATATTTAGTCTTAAGGATTTCTTTAAACACTCCAATCAAAAAGTTATGTACACTAACATTCATTAAGAACAATATTTGTTCAGATCTTGAAATTGTTGGAAATTTCTAGAATATTTCAAACATGTATAGAAATTTTTTGAATGTTATGAAAAAACCCAATGAGATATTTTAACTACTAATACATTGGGAGAAGTTTTGTTTAATGTCTGCTGAATGTGCTTGGAATTTTAAGAGTTTATTTTTACTTTCAATACAAAGTAACACATGTACATTGGCATTTTGAAAAACTTTATTTGTAATACATTTGACTGATTTCTAAGATTGCTTATACTGATAAATTAATTGTACTTTGCACAATAATTCTATGATTTAAACATTTCTTTAAAAATTGAATTTAATATTTTCCAAAAAAAAAGGATTGATTTTATGAATTTAGATAGAACTGTTGATGTATATGCATTTATACTTCATCTCATGATCTGTTTGAGTGTCTAATGCATCTTAATTCAAATCTTTGCATAAATATGATTTATTTTTATTTCGTTTGTTTTTATTATTTTTAGACTTGATTGTTTGATTTACAAGACTAGTAGCATTCTCTTCATTTATACAACTGAAATATAGAACCTGAGGTATCATGATTTTTATGCCATGATAATTTTCTTGCAGAACTGAAGATGAAGGTACAAAAACTAAATTGTGTTTTATTAATTTTAGTCTTCGCAATTTATTTTTTAAAAAAATCTTATCTCGAGCTTAGTCCTGCATATTAATTTCTTGCATCAGATTATGCATTATTGCTGTTTTTATGCATAACATAATGAACTTATTTTATAATCACTTAAAAGTGGTTGTATCTATTTACTGATCTTTGACTTTCAAACTAATTTTCTTGTGAATTAACATCAGATTGTTTTCAAGTACTTTGAACTGTATAGCAATCAAGTTTAAAATATCCTATTGCTCATGAGAAGATAAACCAAGGTTATTTGGAGCTAGTTATTTTTATTGAAGTGAAGTGATGAGGTAGAATACTAATTTTCTTCCAATAGTTAAGTAAATTTAAATATTGCTTTATTGAATCTGGTATGGTAAAATAAGCTTGGGTTTTTGTATTGTGCTTAATGCTTGAAATTAATCTAATAACTAATATGTATTTGTAGTTGTATGTAAAACTGAATATTGTGTTTGTTATATTAGTAAGTAAACTAAACACACACACATATATATAACATTCGATGTAATTATATATATTTAATTAAATTGAATTTTATATAATATAAATATTTGTAATTGTAATTTTTTTTCCAAGAAAATTTTAGTTAATTATTTCTTTATTACTGAATTACTATTTTCATGTTTGTGTGAGTGGCTGCATATATGTGTGCTGTACAGACATTAAAATAATAAATATCCCTCTCCTCATGTGTTTTTAAAATTTTGTTCTGAAGAATTTATTTGAATATTTTGATTGATAAGTGTTGTAAGTAAATTTTAATTGCACTTAAAAACTATTTGCTAAGTTCTGCTGATTTATTTGCTTAGTTCTGTAGATTTGTTCAATTAAATTTCATTTTGATACAAATATTGACAATAGTAAAATACTTTGCTTCATGTATTAATGCGTAATAACCTTGAAGCTTCAATGGTTTTTGAATGTATCAAAAACTTATAATTAATAATTAAGGTTTAGATTTTTTTTTTAATTTAAAAATAGTTTGTTCCTTATATATTAATTAATGCTCTTATTTCTATTTTATAATATCAATCTTTTCAAATTGATTTCAAAATTTTTTTTTTTTTTTTTTTTTTTTTTTTTTTTTAATATTAATACAACACAACTATTTTGGATATTTTAAATAATAATGAATTAAGTCTCAACTTAGAAAAAATGTCAGCAATTGTAAACAATTGAATTTATTTAGTTCTGTAAAGAAATTGATGAGAAAAAAGACTAAATAGAAACTGATCTTAATAGGGAAAATTTAATTTTTCTTATTTCTAAATTCTATTATTTTTGCAGAGTATTTAATATGTATTACTAAATAATTTTTCAAAATTTTTATTTGGCATTTTTTAAATTAAGAATTGAATTATTTTAAATTGAAAATATCAATATTTGTTCAAATTCTTAAGTATATGTTTTATGTAAATAAATTATTGAAACCGGTAGATATTTTTCTGTTTTTGTAAATTTTTTCAATCCAGCCTTTAGCTGATTAGCAATGTAATAAATTATTGTCATTGTTAATACTAACAGTTTAACAGTCTTGTTTCTGTGCTAGTAATAATTGTTACCTGTTAACCTGTTATGGAACACTTTAAATAAATCGCATTTATAAATACATGTTTTTGGCATTTTTAGAAAATTTCTTTTTTACAATTCAGCAATTTGCTTTTACTTTTTTTGTATGGTTGATAATGTCAAGTGATTGAAAAAAATAAACTGTTTGGTTGATTCTTGAGTATTCAACTTCCATGTGTGTTATTCCAGATATTAAAAATACTGTATTTCATAATATGTATAAAACAATCTTTCAGTGGAAAATTCCAGGTCTTTACTATTTCATAATACAAGTGACATGCTTCCAGAATGTCTTCTTAACAATATTTCTCTATTTTCAACCCTTCTCATAGTCATTCCATCCTCCTCCCATCTTCTTCCTTTCTCATATTTAGAGTCTCATATTATTATTAATATGAGCTCTCTCATATTAAGTCTACATTTCAAAAACAAGTTTGTTTGTTTTTAACTAATTAGGATTAAATATGGCCATTGTGCCAGTAAAATTAATCCATAAAATAATTCAAAGCAAAGTTACCTTCTTTCATTAAAAAAAACAGTCAGTCAATCTTTTAAATATACCATACTTATCAGATTCCTTAATTTTTTAATCATTATTTCAACCTTCTAATATGTTAAAATCTGTGGTTTTTCATTTGATTTCTGAAAAAGTTCTAACAAAGGATTCCCCCCCCCCTTCAAATTCTCACATATTCCAATGGTATAAAACATTATTTCCTATCTCCCTTTTTCAAAATTCTTACTAAAGCTGTAAAGCCAAATATTTTTCATATGCTTTCTTGTGTTATTTCTTATATGTCACCATAATATAGGGGTTACTATTAAAAATAATGTGTCTAGATATTCCTGAAATTCTTGTAGAAATATTTCTAGATATAGAAGAAACACTTAATCAGTACATGTATTTTAATTGATAAATTTATAATTCAGAAATTAAAATAAATTTAAAATTAATATAATAATCAGAGTGTGTTCTAAGTATAAAATGGGACAATTCTGTTTTGTATAAGTGTCCAGTTGTGTTCTTTTATGACCGATAGCTAAAAAATCAAGGGAAATTCATATATTTAATTGCTATTTTATAATTATTCATGTTGTAAAATAACAAACCTACATACTAAATATGTTAAATATTTGAATCATTCTGTAATTTATAAGTTACAATTTAAATGCACAAAAATGCATTCAAAGTACTAGTTGAAATCCAAAGGCAGATGAAAAAAGTTTTCAAGAATGAAAACTATTAATAGTTTTGGGGTACATTTAGTAAATTTTAAAGTTTTAATGTAATTAAAAGAATTCAGTAAAATAAGAGGTGGAAAACATTTAATTATTAGTTAACTATAATCAGTTGTGAAAAATATAGCTCATGACATTTATTTTTAGCTATTCAGTTGTTTTAACTACAAAGTTTTATAACTTTCACAAATCCCAGTTATTCTCTTCTATTTTATTCTAAACATTTTCAAACTTTTAGGAATGATTTAAAAAAAAAAATGCTTTAGTTCTATGAAATTTGTACGTGTAATATTAGAATCTTAAAAAATAAATTATTAGAAATAAGTAATAAAAATAACCCTTTCTTTCTTTTTTTTATCTTGCAGGCCTTATATCATGTTTTCATGCAAGACTTCTGGTCACTGGTTGGTGCTGTAATAAGTGCATCACAGATACCGGAGAGATGGTTGCCAGGAAAGTTTGACTATGCATTTAATAGCCATAATATTATGCATGTATTGGTAGTATTAGGAGGTCTTCATATGCATTGGGCTGTGCAAAAAGACTTCCTGTGGGTTGCTAAAAACCAGTGTCCTAAATAAAGCATGCCTTATTGCAGGGTTTCAAATTAACCTTTACACTTCTGTTAAATTATTCTTTTTTTTTTTAAAGAATTATTGCCATGCATCAATGAAGAAATATTAAAAGTACAAATATTAGTTTTAAATGAATAATGACATTTTTAGAAAAATTTCAATAAAGCAGTATTATCTTCTCAGTTATAACTTTCTTTTATAACACAAAACACAACATATAAAGGGAAACTTAATATGGAAATTAAAGAAGTATTTTTTACTTTTCCAGATTTTTTTAATAAGTTTTTTATATTTTTTTCATTGATTTTTTTAAAGTGATTTAGATTCAGCGTTTTTGACATGTTTCCCTATCAAACACTCTATAAATTAATTAAATTGCTAGTTATATATTATGTTCTGTTATGCGATATTGAACAAATCCGGAGTCAGTTAAGTAGAAGCATCCATTTACAATAGTACGTTATGAAAGTGAAAGTATTTCAGTTAAATAAGCATTTCTTAATAAAGAATCTGAATAAAATGAGCTTTTTTTTTTTTTTTTTAAAAAAAAAAATTTTTTTTAAAAAATTTAATAAAAAAAAAAAAAATTTTTTTTTTTTTTTGTCTAATCTAATATTATGATGAAATCTTATGATCAAATGAAAGAACAGTGTATATTTGAAGAAAATAATGAAACTAACCTGTAACTATTTCAAAAATTCATTTTAATTATATTGTTAAATTTTTTATCACAAGTGTGAAGCCGTTAATTTCAAACTCTGCATTTAAATTATTGCACAAGAGTATCTACATATATATAGTGTAATTCATATTTTATGAGGAATTCAACTATCACGGGCCCACGATGTAAATCAAATCCTTCCATATACACTAAGCACACATTTGTGTTTTAGATATTTATTTTTTACAATGCTAGTAACTTCTTAGTTTTTGTTCCATATGTTTATAACCTAGTTTCTATGTAACATAGTTTATCTGCCATTTATGCATGCAATATGTACAATTGAAAGACAATTTATTTTGAGTACAAAGGACTTTTATATTGATGTTAGATAAATTTAAGAAGAAAATATTATACTAATAAATACTTAGAAAGTACTTAAAATAGTTTAAAATACTTTATAGTAAATATAAATTTGATTTAACTTGTTTCACTCTTTTCAGTGATTTTTTTTAAAAAAAAAAAAAAAAAAAACTTCATAGTATGCTTAGAATTTAAGATTAATTTAACCCCTTAACTGTGCAGTATATATTTCTAAAAAATGAATCGGGAATTAATTTTTCCTGTTTAATTTTTTGTTTTATCAAAAAATGGTTAGATAGTTGTTAAAGCATATAGAAGAGAAATAACTACTATATTTGAAATATATGTGAAATATTAAAAATTAGACTTAAAAGCTCTATTCATCACTGTCCAAATTAAAATTTTTAATAGTGAAGGAGGGGGGAATTTATATAAATTTTATGAGAAATAAAGAATAAATTGTGTGAATAATGAACTACATATTTAAATGTCTATTCAAAAAAGGGGGGGGGGACAACCCAATTCTCCTTACGATAAAAGGAATAAGTTTTCTGATACCTGAAATCAGTTTATGCTGTACAAATATTGTATATTTTGAATTGTCCAAACTGGATTCATATAACCACAGGTAAGGGGTTTAATTTGTAACTTTAAGAGATTTTACTCTCATTCAATCACATATTGCATGCATCTTTTAGTAATTCTGCTAATATTTCAAAGCTGTTTTTACATGCTTGGCCCAAGTTCAAATAGTGGTAGTTTTTTTGTTCATTAAAATTTTGAACATCCTGTGATTCAGGTTAGCGATGAACACAAGTATTGAATATTTTTTTCCAACCATGACAATGTGAAGTCAGTTGTAACTGATGTGTGTATATTACATGGTTAATTTTCTCAAAATCAAGATTTTGGGTCTCTGTGATTGTTGAAATGTTATGTATGAAGCTAAAGCTGTAAATATTGAGAATGTCTAGTATCAACTTATTTTAAAGAAATTAAACACATTTAGTTTACTTTTTTAATTATATTATTGAATAAATTTGTTTTTAAATATTGAGGCTTATATGCTTGGTCTGTATTATAAATATTAATTCAAATATTATAATATTTTGCCTTTATTTAAAATTTTTAGAAAAATGTTGATTATATTCATAAGAATTAAGTTAACATTGTTAATTTAATATCAAGTTATATATATTATTAATCTTATTTTTTATTGTAATAACATAAAACATAAAAAAAAAAGTACTGTGTGAAGATATCTATATAATACATTGTGATAAAATTATCTTATCAATCTTGTAAAAAATCATTATTTTGAAATCAAATACTATATTTTATTTCAACTTTGTATTTCTTGTTATGAGTACAACAACAAAAATAGCACAAATATGTAAACCATTATTGTTTTTACTATATATCATTTCTCTTTCTTCATTTTCTTCAGCATATTTATTTCATTATTTACAAAAAAAAATCTACACATTATTTCACATATCATCATTGTTGATTTTTGATGCTTACTCTTCTGCACAAATTAGTGTATGAAAATTATTTCTCTTTAATTTATTATTTGTATTTCATTTTTATATTTAAATACATTTTACATAAAATATAACATATAAGGTCTAATTATTTGGAATAATACTCATTTATTTAACAAGTAAATTTTTTTGTGCATTATTACTCTAGTTCATACTTTTTTTTAATTTATACTATTTATTCAAGTTGAATTATGTTTCTGTAATATTACTAAAGTGTTCAAGAAATTAGTTGCATTTTATAATTATTTTAACTTCATATTATATATATAACCAGAGAGGGTTTCTCTAATTTTCTTTTCAATATTTTAGGTCAAATAGTGAGAACATACATGTGTATTGCTCATATTAACTTTTCTAAAAACAACTATAATAGTTAGCTAGTCATATTATATCTTAAATAGATTTAGTTTTATACAGAAAAATTAGATTATAGGGAATTTCATTATTAAATAATATCATCTCTTTTGTTGTGATTTGTAACATGACATGATCAATTTATTTTTGATGTGATAGGAATTTGGTGAACATTTTGTTGTATATATATGTAAAAGCAATATCTTACTTAATTTTTGTATTTAAATTGTGTGATACAGTGTGCATGTCCTTTGATTTGTAAATTTTGAAATTATTTATTAAATTAATGTATTATAAAATCATTTAAAATGTATGAATGAAGGTAAAAGTTACTAGTCACTGCTCAATCGGGTTAATAATTGCTTATTTTATTTTATGTTATCAATGTGCTTTGGGATTAAGAATCTTAGCACATTAGGTTATTTGAGGGAACAATTGATATGAATTTATTTAATGACTTGAAAATTATTTTATATATTCTTATAAATGGGTTGAATGAATGATTTCTTGTAGAGTGTTTGTAAGGAAATGACTTTTGAAATTACGAACTAAAGTTGAACAGAAACTGTAAGGAGCTTTTAAAGAATGCAATAAATATAACAGTAAGTACAATCACTTGTAATTTTTGTATAAAATATGATATTTATTGCAACTTTGATATTTTGCCCTTGTATATGTCTGTTATATGTGTTAAGAATGATACTGAGATAATGTTAAAGCAAGTAATTCAATGCTGCGAAAGTATATTTTCCATTACTTTGTATTAGGTACACAGCTGAGTTATTTAGAGAAGATTTTATTCTATATATATATTTATATGAAATTCTATTTATTCAAGGGTAATTAGAATTTACAACAAGAATCATATAAATGATTAGACTTTAATTATCATATTAAAATATTTTTCTTAATTTAAATTATCTTGTATTTTTAATTACTTAATATACTTTTAATTTTATCCAGGTAAGGTAATTTTTACCTGGAAATTAATCAATGACTAATATTTTATTTTTTAATTCCATAATTGCACCTTAAATTTATATGTGCATAAATAAAGTAAATAATTTTTATGTCATTATTAATCTCCCTAATTTTAATTGTTTTCTTCTTTCCTATCAGTAATCAAGTGTAGAACATCTTTTATGCTGTTTTTTTCCCCTAAATAAACTAGTTAGTGAACAGTATTAATATATGGTGTTACATCCACCTTCATAAGTCTTTTCAAAATCATTCCACTAACCTAGTTTATTGTATTGAATTTTCACTGCCAGTGTAAAAGATCAAGTTTATTAAAATAAATGATAAGCATAGTATCAAAACATTTGATGCACAAGAGAAAAGACGTAATCTGTTACTTAACTTTATAGAGATAACTTTAAATAATTTATTATTAATATATAGTTTTTATTGTGCTCAGCAATTTTCCTAAACCTTCTAAACATTCCTCGACTTATATCCCAATTCAATATAATATTTACAAATGAAATTATGAGTGATACATTCTGAGTTTAAAACTGATACATCCTAAATATATATATATTGATGGACTTCCAATCTGATTACTTTAAATTATAAAAAATTGCTGAAGATCATTTAACAAGTAAAATATTTGGATACTTTTCTATCTTCTCAGTAGTTTCTACTTAAAGATAATTTTCACTACTAAACATGCATGAGCAAATGTTTATGGAAATCAAGTACTTAGCTGGGATATCTTCAAAAAATATAACCTAATTGACCTAACCAAATGAATTTTAAATATTCAAGCAGCATAAATGCATTGACTCTGTAACCTATGTAAAAATATCTGAAGCCAGATTAAATTAAATGACATTTGAAAAGATATTTAATTTTTATTTTGTTTTAAATAATTGCATGTCAATAAATTTTAGATATACTGTATTTATGGATGCCATTAATTACAGTAATAGTTTTCCCCCCCTTTTTATTCTGACGAAAGAAATAATTTTTACCTATTTCACTTGATTTTTTTTTTTAAAGTTTGAAGCTAAATATTCTAGATTTCTCAATTCTACAAATTAGTTATTTCTTAAATAACTTTCATTCCAGAAATATGTAGTTTCTGGAATTTGTATACTTAAAAAATGACCTTTTATTATCTGCAATCATTTGAAAATGTATTTCTTTAAATTTCTGCTCTTTTTTGCACCTAAGTATGTGCCTTAAAACACTAAATGAAACAGTGATTTTCAGAATATTTATTTCCTTAGCATTCTGTAGTTCAGAAATTTTGCTCTTGATACAGCAGAATTATTGTAATTAGCTTATTCTATTCAGTATTATGTTATTTATAAATTAAAATATCCTATTATATCATAATAGTTAATTGTAATATTAAAGTGCTTTATCTTCAGTCTTAATTAGCACCTATGGAAGGACTACTAGTTACTTTATAGCATTTATGTAAATAAAGTTTGACTTCTTATGCCTTTTAAGCCTACAGTACAATAAATATACTGCATTATCTTGCCATTGTTGATATTTAACAAAGTGATCTAAAACTTTCATTTGTTCTCTTTTTTTTAATTTAATTTAGTATTTTTTTTTGTTTCTCAACTGTATATTTTATTGTTTCTATCTGTCATTTACATTTAACTGTAATTTACATGTATGACTTGTTTTATTGTATGTTATTTGTTATATATTTAAATTTTGTTGAAGATAACATTATGTTAACAAGGTATTTTAGGACAATAAAGTTTTATATACTGCAAAAAACTTCATTGTGTCTTTTGATAAAATCTATACCAAAAGTTGATGAATTGCAATGCTTAATCATAATTTAATGTGCATCTTTTCAACAATCAAATTTATTTTTTGACATTTTTCTCCTATCAATTTAAACTTTAAGATACTTATTTTAATAATAGCTCATAATGTAATTCAGGTTCACAGTAGCTTGGGGATTAATGTCTCAACTGCAAATTATTGATTCAAGACTTCAATCTATATCTAATTCCATCAGAGATAATCCCCTCCCCCTATGGAATAATAAGGTTATTTCATATTTAAGTACAATTTGTAGTCTTCATATGGAATGGTGTAGAAATTTGGAGAGAGGAAATAGTACAAATGTTTTAGATATCTGATCATTGTTCCAATTATGAGATCAGTTACCAATATCCTGCTGTGTTCTTCACACACCCACAGAAGTATATCTTTAATCCAAAATCAAATTAAGTAATTAATGAATTGAATTTTTTTATTGTTATATCATTGCACTAGTTAGCATAGCTTATAATCATAGTTATGCAAATGAAAAATCCTTATAATTTTATCAAAAAAATAATATATATTAAAATGTTATTTAAATCGAAAAAAAAGCTTGTGAGACTATTCATATTTCCAAAACAAACATCATGGCTATATTTTAAAATATTAAAAAACACCTTTTTCTATAAATGTAACAAATTAGACAATGAAAACATGGCAGTAATGTTTGAAATAACTCTTTTTCAAAACTGATGGCAATATTATAAAGATTATAAATTCTAGAGTGACATGTAATTTGTAGATCTTCATATATTTAATAAGAAAAAATTTCACTTGTATTTGAACATTTTCAAATTCAAATGCTGCGAGAGGGAAATTTATATATATATATATTGATTACTAAAATAAGTTTAATAATATATTTATCTGAAATAAAAATATTTTGGAGGTTTAAAATAATATGTATACATTAATCTAAATCAATCTAGGTAAATAATAAAAATCATACTATTCACTAAACCACTAATTGTTTTAAATTGTTTTTCATTACAAAATATGTTATGAGCGTAAAAATATTGTGAACTAAAATATATTTGAATAGGACTCTTATCTTAAGGTAAAAATATTGATTTTATCAAGCTTTTATTGTAAAAATGGAGAATCACTGAAATGCATGTGATATAAATTAGGTAAAACTAGTATGGGATCTGTTTTCCATCAAAATGAATATATAAGATATTCACATTTACTTATTCACTTTACTTTACTTTCTGAAGATTCTTGCAATAGCTTCTGAGATAACTTATTTCAACTTTGCTTTATCAGTATGTTCAAATGGATTTTTTTTTTTAAAAAAAAAAAATGAAATTTTCATATAAATTTTATACTTTTGTGATCATACTTAAAAAGGGGAGGATTTTTTTCACTAACAATAAATCATTTTACCATTCTTCTATAATCTGGTGGTGTGTAGGATTATTTTTTTTAAAAAAAATTGAGAATGAATTATTATAGTGAGTAGAAATAAGATTACATATCTTTCTCCCATGCAAAAGTTTCTAATGTGAAATATATTTATAATCATAAGCTTTGCACATTATTGTAAAGTTACAAAGTGATAATTTATAACAAAAAGGTTTGTAATGAAGATATTGAAAAAAAATATAAGATATACAGAATTTACTTTCAAATTTTAACTACCCAATAGTTGTTCTTCTCTGCCTCTATTGTTGTTTGATATACATTAAAGTTTCAAATTAAGACTGCAATTTTCAGAACTATATATTAATTTATTAGAAATTTATTTCAAATTAAAAAAATTTAAACTACGCATTAGTTCAATAACAGATACATTTGAATTGAGACAATTTTTTTTAAAAAAAACCTTAATTTTAGTACAAAACCAATCAATATTAATGTGTAAAAATACTTCAGCTCCCCATCTGATTATAACAGAGAGAGTGTGTGTACTGAATTCATATAGTTTCATTTCATACAAGCAGACTAGAATTAGCACAAATCGAAAAATGTTTCAAAGAACATGAAATAAATAGAAGTTTATACATGAATGTTAGCATATATCAGAAAATATAAATATTTCTTATTGATAAATGAAGACAATTTTACAATATTATAAAATATGGATAGAAAAATAGATTAAGCAAGTTGAATAATGTAAAAATAGAGGGTTTATCTCCTCTTTGTTATTTTGATTGCTCTTTATTATTTTGGGAAGCACATTATTGTAATATAACAATATATAAATTATATGTAACAATTTATGTAAAATTTATTATTATAATATGAAATTTCAAAAAACCATATTTCAGATTCATATAATTGATACATTTCTTAATGCATATGCATATATTTTAATATAGTAACTTAGTAAGTAATATGAGAAGGTTTATATAAGTAGAAAATCTTAATACACTAAAAATCTGATTCACATAAAAAAAAATTATTTGCTGTAATGGCAATTTTTTTTTTTTTTTTAAATTCCAATTGTTGAAAGAGGTGAACGGGGTTCAACTATAACAGATTCAGATGCAAGATTTTCTCTGAAATAATCAGCCAACAAGTCCATACCTTTCGAGTTTGCATAATCTAATGCTGTCTGAAAAATTCCAATAATTTCATTATGTTTCATAATTAATTCTTAATAGTAAATATATTAATATAAATTTATGGCACAAAATCCCATAAGTGTCTTTTCATAAATTATTTAAAATTAATGTTTGCAATTTTATGAACTGCAGAGCACACACATATATGAATAAATTATATAAAGAATATTTCTGAAGTGTCATACTTCTAAAGCATTTTTTTTTTAAATATGATTGTTTTGGCTTGAAAATTTTTGATGTAAACATTTGCGAAGAAAGTTTAATTTGTAAGTCTAATTAGTATTAATATATCATTTAGAATTAGAGAATTTTTTAATATTGTGATAAATTTATTTTAATTTACCAAATATATATACTATTGGATGCAAAGAAACCAAATTACGAAATGTATTGCTCTGTGATATCCCTCAAGGGCTAACCCTCTTTCAGTAAGAGAATCGTGACCCCTCCAAGGTACCCTAATGTTATTTTTCTTTTCCTTGGGGTTAATTTTCTTTAAGTACATACGAATAGCTTGCCTTTGGAAATAGCGACCTTTCGCTATTTTCGACCCTTCTTGTAAACCTTTTTTTTTTCTGCCCAGATTACAGTTTGAACAAATATGTAGCTCTTGAGCCATAAATATCTTCTGTCGCTCAGTTTAGTTTAGTTTTTTATTAACGTCGCACTAGAAGCAACACGAGGGCTAATGGCGACGGACCTCGTAATTTTGAACCACGGTCAAGTGACGAGGACGACACCTGAGCTGGCACCCCCCTCTCCTAACATCCACACCACGCTTACGGGAGGACTTTGGGCCCCGAACAGATTTTAACGTGCATCAGCCCCGGCTACACGGCGGGTCTTTGGTGGCCAAGGATCGAACCCGCGACTGAACGAAAACCGCCAGCCGCTATCCACGACCTTGACCACTAGGCTACCGCGGCCCCCCTTCTGTCGCTCATCCACTATACCATGATATTATATATATATATATATATATATCTGCGATAGATATGACGAAATATATTCAGAAATACAAGATTGAGTATTTTTATAGAACTCAAACTTTAGATTTTAATTTACGAATGATATTTATATATATATTATAATTAATTTGGAGTAATTGATAATTAATGTGATAACTATAAAATGTCGACTGATATTGATAATTAATTCATCACATATCGTTATGATATGCGTTCCTTCTTAAAATCATTTTCGAAAGAAAATATGCTGTTTTCACTCAAGAAAATGTTGTAAAACTTAATAAAATTAATGAAAAGTTGCAACTATGTTAATAGTATCTAGTAGAACTGAACTAGAGTGAGTTACAATTTGATTTTAAACTTAGAAATTTTAGTTCATTCAATATTTTATTTTATTCTATTCATACTTTCACCTAAAATTTAAAGAATAAAAATTTGGAAATGAGATGCAATGTACATCCGAATTGCCGTTAGAATGTCGATTACCATGTTAAGTATAAGTTGTTCGAAAAAAATCCCAAACTTTGAACTGGGCGTTTAGTGCATCCTGGCCATACATATATATACACACACTGCCTCCCGACATAGGAAAAGTAATACCAAGATGCGGTCGTCTAAATTGCAAATTTCAGAGAATACTCAGTTAAAACAAGTTATGCTGATGATTTAAAATTCAAGTAGGTCATTTGGATAAAAGGGAATGAAACAACATTCAGCACTCTGTCCCTAACGAATCCAGAATTATGAAAAGTTATACATTCCCGAAGACACGTAGAGTAAAGAGATGCCTAGATGAATGATTCCGAAAGCAGTTCTTTCAATCAGACAATTTTACGAAGAGTCAAATTGTAGGCTTACGTACAGCTGGGTGGTTTAACCGTCATATCGCTACTGAAACGCACATACATCTGCCCTCTGTGCATAGAATTTGGACCAAATGTATCGAAGAACGAAATGTGAATCGTCGCGAAAGACAAGATATACAATAGAAGGGGCCAATCGATGCATCCGAAGAGATGCGGAGGCAGCTTCAAATTTAACTACTCTAAACAATCTGGAATGTGGTTGGAATTTTGAATGCTTAAATATCTAAGGGAACAGTATCACAAGCGGATTGCACATAAGCCAAACCACTCGTCAACGCAATCTAATTATTTGGTTTTGCTATCGGACTTGAGAGCAGGTCTGCTCTGATACTCATCATTGCCGAATTGATGGCACGTTGATTAGGTGCTGGTGGTGGTGGTTGGGGTGCAGCCACCTTATTACATTCAGTGGACGAGAAAATGTGTGGCCGCATACGGCACTCATCAGCAGACAATTCTTGTAGCATGTCCGGTTGCTTCCGTGACGTGTAGTGGTCGCGGACCCGCGGCAGACGTTGTTTTCGTCGAGCCCTGATGCAACAAAAGACTCACCGAGGGTAGTGCATTAAATTTGGTTGAGGCCCCGAATCCTCCCGTTAGCATTTTGCGGAAATTTGGAAAAGGGAATGCTATCTCAAGCATTGTCCTCGTCATTTCACCGAGGTTTAAAATTGCAAGATCCGTCACCAATAGATTTCATGTTGCTTCACAGTGAGACTCAAATAAATAATCTCACTAATCGAACATATCAGGGACATGAATGGCCATCGTTTGATTGATCTGCCCCAGCATCAATCGGAAGACGAACTATAGAGGATAGTTAACAGCGTAAGGGTTTCCATCCCACACGATGTTGTGACATTTATGCGTGTTTTTTAAGTTGATAGGCAAATATTTGGCGCAGCATAGCCTAATTCACCCAACAATCGCACACATCTACCTCTCAGAACATTACCCGTATGATGATTCAATCTGTAACCCGTAGGATTCCTGTTTGCATCGTCGCGAGAGGTGGTCTTATTTCCTACTGATCCTCCGGCATTTTCCTTGCTTTATTAAAAAGTTATCTTGTAAATAAAACATTTATAAATGCACTTTCTGTCTGTGCAACAATTTTTATCACATTCTACCGACTCTTTCGTGATGTTTCATGTTCTATGTCGGACAGTGTATATTAGTATTAAATATGCGGCCCAGATATAGTAAATGCCCGGAGGTCATGTTCAGTTTTTTCACCCACTCAATAGTGTAGAGTTTTGGCCTAACGTGACAATCCGCATGTTTGAAATTTAACAAGAAACAGCTCCCTCCCCTCCCCTCCAAAATAGGGTATATACTGCATCAACTCCAAATACGTTATAGAATGTGTAACAATGAGAAGAGTTTTCATCTATATAAGCATTAAATTTCAAATTAATAAAAAAGGAAATTGTATTATTAAATTAAAATGTTAGTCAACTTCATTAATTTTTTAAAATATGTATAAGAAATGCAAAGGCTATGCAATGATAATTATTGTTTAAAAATATCTCTTAAATATTTTTACTTTCAGCATTAATTTTTTTTAAAAAAATATCTGACAGCTTGTATTTTACATGAATAAAAATACAAAACACTTATTTTAATAACTATGCTTACCTTGTTATTAAGCGAATCCCTTATATTTATTTCCTCAATTGTACCATGATGCCTCTTATGAATTTCCACAATACTGTAAGCTTTTTCAATGTTATCCTTTAACACAGCTTCGTGCAGATTCCTATACATTGAAAGGGAAAACTTTAAAACGAACGAATAAATTGTCAATAAAAATTTAATATCAGTAAAAAGAAGTCAGTTGAATCGAGTTTTAATATGTGTATCAATGTTTTTGAATATTTTATTCATTTTTTAAGAAAATATTTGGGGTATGTTCATAATTTTTTTTACTGATTTTATTTACTCTTGAATAAAAATTTACATGGTTACCCGTAAACAATAATGAAAATATCTTTTTAATTCGTTTAATGTGTAATAAACTGGGAGAAAGTCTTTTAAGAAATATTTATTTCTGATGAACAAATTAATTTATTTAAATAATTTTGCTGGCCCCCCCCCCCCAATTTCATTATTTGAAGTAAATTCAGTAAGCAGTCACAAATGATTCTGGTGGCCGCGGTAGCCTAGTGGTCCTGGTAGCTGACTCGCGTCCGGCGGTTTTCATCGAGTTGCGGAATCGAGCCTTGATGCCACTAAAGACCCGCCGTGTGACTGAGGCTGATGCACGTTAAATCTGTCGAAGCCCAAAGTCCTCCCGTTGGCGTGGTGTGGAAGTTAGGAGATGGGGATGCCAGCTCAGGTGTCGTCACTTGGTTCGAAATTACGAGGTTCGTCGCCAATAACCCTCGTGTTGCTTCGAGTGTGACGTTAATGAAACCAATCCATAAATGCTTCTGACATCTGATTTCAGTCTGACTCAAAGGTCTGTTTAACATTTCAAATATTCATAATTTTAAATCACTGTTACAGGAAAAATTCGACCCTTCTAACTGGCGTATCCATCTCCATAACTACTTATCCTTTACATCATAGTAATGTCTTAGACAACCGAGACAAAAAGTAATTTCCTATAGGACTAGTTGTTAAGCGTTTTCACTCCTGGGTTCATTGCGATTTGTGGGTGAGGGTCGCCTCACACCTCTTCCTAGGGATGAAAGTATTTCTTACTCTTGAAGGTTTTTCTGAACAATATTTAGTTAAAGATTGTTTTTCCAGCCATTACTGCAATTAAATATACATCCGCTGGCTTTCCCAGAGAGACTGCGCTAACCCAACAAGGGTTTGGAATGAGTGGACTGGCACCTGGGAAGACCATCACTACAGCATTTATTAAGATTTAAGAATTAAGTTACATGAGATGAAATATAATATGCATATAAAGTGTGAACTCCTTACATGGTGCAGGAAGTCAAAATAAAATGAGTAAAATATTTTTCAAAATCAAGCTTTTATTTAAAGATGGACTAAAAATCATAAAAATACAGTAATACTTCTCAATAAGGAATATCCACCTAACCAAACATTTTATCTCTTAAAAAGAGATATCTCGTCTTCAGAGGGCATACCACACATATATTAAAAAAGTGTAATTTAATTAGAAGTTCAAGTTGTATCAAGTCTTAAATAAATAGCATAGTCACAAATATTTATTTGAATTTGAAATTAATGAAAAATGAAAATTCTTAATTAAAAAGGTTTATGGCGAAAATGTATGAAATGTGTAACAGTTTTGTATTTACAGAAATTTATGTTAAAATAATCCGTTTCATGAGTTTGCTTGAAAATTTGTGCATCGCAATCATTTTTTCCCCATCACGTGGATATAAAACTCACTAATGATCTTAAATACTTGACTGTCACCAACAGTTTTTATGAAGTTTTAAATAGAGAGGGGATTTTAAGATATCTGTAAAGGGTTTTTTTTTTTTTTTTTTTTCATGCTTATTCTAGCTCTTTTCCATTTTCTTCTTTGTTTTTCAAGCTATTTTTGATGTAACTCATATCATCAACTACACTTGAAAATGATGTTATGTCGTCACTGGTGTCTTCAGTACATAAACTTTCTCCGAATTTTGAATATTCTTGCATTTGAAAACTGCCACTGATTTTAACAAGTTCAACCAATCAACCAATTCATTTTCATCCATACTAATTTCATTGAGAGAGTACTCAAAACTGGAATTTCAAAGCCTGCTTTCTTAAAAGGTCTACTTCCCATCAGTCTCTGTCTTGGATTGCCTTACAACTTGTGAACACTGTTTTCTTCCCCCTACCGAGAACTGTAAGAAGAATAGCTGGTTTTTGAATTCTATGAAAGGGGAATATCATTTTGTTTTCACCACAACATGTCTTTTCCCAATGTATTGTTCCCCATTTCCCTATTGGAAGAGCAGTTTTCAAAAGAGAGGAATTAACTTTTCTTTTTATTGTTCCCTTGTTGCAAAATTATCATTCACTGAGCATCAACTGGCTTATGAAACCTCAAAAGAGTACTAACAAAGAGTATTTCTATTTTTATTTATTTCCCTACCTCTATCTTATTTTCGAAACTTTTTTTCAGTGTCCCTTAAGCAAAATATCCCTTAATAAAAAGCATAACAGTTCCTATTCAAAGAGACCGGGACCAATAGAATCGTCCTTAGAAATTTTCCTTATTCGGAGGAATCCCTTACAAAAAGTATTACTGTAATTTTTAATACATAATTTATAAAAATGTAAATAATATATAATTTATAATAGCTTGAAACGCTTTTTACTTAAGTACCTAAACAATTACCAATAAATTGTGAAATAATAAAATAATAAATAAATTGAAAAACATTAACGCTTCAAGCTGTTATGAAATATAAATTATTTTATTTTAAAAAATTATTTTATACTCTTTAAATAAAGCTTGATTTAAAGAGGATTTTACTTAGGTTTATTTAATTCTTTTTAGTCTGGGAATTTAAGACTAAAAAGCAATAACGCGTATGCTAAATTTCAATTCAACTGGGCGCTGTTACGTATAAGATCCACCCCCATTGCTTGAGCTTTCTATAATACACATTTTCATCAAAATTATTCGTGCAAGCAAAACTTCAGCACTATCAGATGATAGGAAATTGGTTAAAATTCGAGCACAAATTTCAAACTAGAAAGTCTTTTTTTTTTTTACATAGTACATGTATAGTTCGTATGAACTTAGCAAGTTAAATAAAAGCTTATAAAAATTAGTATAGATATTAAAGAAAGTTATAAAAAATAAAAGTAAAAATTTATTATATACAAAAGGCGTTGTGAAGAACAGATTTAGCCATCAAAGGAGTTAATTATTTTTTTAAATAATTATTCAATTCAATATTAGAATTTAAACAAAAGATAAAATATTGGAGTGGGCAACAATATTCTTTTAAGATATTAAAATTAAAGCAAACGATAAATTATGAAATTGAATGCATTTCAAATTAAATGTAATTATTGCTACCGTAAAATTAACCAATTTTTAATTGTTTTTCATTAAAGTCTAATAAAAAAATTTAGGAGAAATTTGACATATTTCTGAAAGTTAAGTTCATTACTTGTAAAACGGGCTTCAAACATATATCCAAAACTTTTACGATAAATTTTGAAAATAGCCGGGTGACCGTTTTGTCTTTGACTATAGCAATAGCACCTTTGGTGGCTATAATATAATAAGGGTCACATCTTGATCTAACATGGCAGAAAACATTGAAAAACACAGAGACAAAAAAAAAAAAAAGAGTATACATATTTACAAAAACACATATGTGTTCTCAAATTATAAGTTTTTACACAACACAATTATTTTATACAAGGAAAGGCCTATATATAATAATGGCACAATGGGTAAGATTATAGATTTAATCTAAAAGGAGTATTTAAAAATTATATTAACAAGGATAAGGAGACTGGCAATTCCAAAGACACAGCAAGGACAAGGAGCCCAAATTTAAAAATATATGAGGTAACCAATACAGTTCTTGCCATTTTTAATGACCAAAATAAAATGATTTACAAAAAGAGCAGCCTATTGTTAATCCTCAAAGTAATCGTCATCGGCATCTACCACCTTCTGCCAACATGTCAACTGCGCAATCCTCTTTCGGTAAAATCTGGGGCTTTGGATGCAAAGAAGTTTGTGAGTGCTTGGCGCAAGTCTCCTTCATTAGTGAAAAATTTTCCACGAAGAAGATTGTTCAGGGAGCGGAGCAGGGGGTAATAGGATGGAGCAAGGTCAGGTGGATAATGAGGATGGCACAAAGTTTCCCAACCATGTTGCTGTATGGTGTGCCTGACTACCCCGTGACATGCGGTCTGGTGTTATCATGAAGTACAAGTGCATCTTTGTGATTCACCAGTGCTGGCTCCTTCTGTTGCAATGCCTGTTGCATACGTTCAGATTGCTGTGAGTATAGGTCCGCAATGACCATTTGGCCTATTGGTAGCAGCTCATAGTGGATCACTTGACGACCCGGCCACCAGACACAAAGCATAATCTTGCGTGGGTGCATTGGTGGTCTTGTTCAATAAAACAGTATCCTGAGGAGACAACCAATGTTTGGAACACTTGGGAGTATCAAACAGGACCCACTTTTTATCACAGGTAAGCACTCGATTGGATATGGATGTGGTACGGTAAAAAGAAAGCAACGACATATTACAGGCTGCCACTGGTTGTCTCTTGTGAACTTCTGACAGCTCAGCCTGTACGTCTTACCTAAGAGGTGCAGAGGAAGTCTATCTGTTTCTCAGAAACGTTAAACTGTTTTGAAAGTTCACCACACGTTAGACTACTGTCCTCCTCAATGGTCGTCTGCAGGGCTTCGTTATCCAAAGCATGTGATCGTCCACTGCGAGTTTTATCAAGAGGGACAAATCTCCCGATCTGAATTTTTGAAGACAATGCCTTGCAGTAGGTTCATTCACAGTAATATCCTCAAATGCTTGATATATTTGGTGACTTGAAGCAGCTGCTGATAATTCCACTTTGAAATCGTAAAGCAAAACTACATCAAAGAAATCCTTTGACACTTCAATTTGTCTTCGCTTCTGTACGAGCTAAAAATGATAAAAATGCGCAGTGGACTTGATTTTATAATGACTGATATTTCTACTCTCGACCGACAGGTTCTTAAACCACGCGATACACTATTTGCATACTTATTCTCACTTCATTCAATGTCAAAGCAAAAATAGCAAGAACTTTATTGGCTACCTTGTAATAGAAAATATCTATTGTAGATAATTAAATATGTGCAACTATTTGAAGACAATTCATTAATTTAAAATGTGTAACTGAATTGTTAATACAGGTGTTGATCCAAATTCCTCGTTACATATCTGTTTATTTAAAAAAAAATGAAAGTCTTTAGCACATGGACGGCGAAACATGTAATGCGTGAGTGTCATTTGGAAAGTTTTCCGGTATACTATAAGAAAGAGGGTCTATTTGATGAAGGCATTTTGTCAATCCTATCATTAGCCGTTATTTAAGAAGTAGGGCGTCTCAGTTAGACACGCAGAGACAACTCTGCAATGGGGTACGTCCAACCCGTAGTTCTAGGCTAGGGTGGGCTAAAATGTAGTGTTCGAATCCTGGGTCATCACTCCGTCGGAGATAGGTTGACCTTGGGTGTTTTAGAGACAGGTTTGAACAATCAGCGGGTCCCCAGACAACTTGCTAGGTGCGTCTTAGCAGCATCTTAAGCAACCGAGCTAGAAAGGAATTCCCTACCGAGTCCTTTCACTCTTGTCATCGTTGTTATTTGCGACTTGTAGAAGCGGCCAGTGTTGTTTGAAGTGTTTTTTTGAGGGGGGGGGGGAATTTAACAGGCTTGTGATTAACAATTCATTAGTTATGAATTCATTATTCTATTAATATAACTACAATACCTCACTTCGCTTTTGACAGGAATTAAAATCGCAGAAATTCTTTAACATTTTTCTCAATATGCTTTCACAAAATCAAGAATGAAGTATCAGATGTTGGTTTAGTTGTTTATGCTTTTAATTAACTTGTTCTCTCGCTATCTCAATCAGAAAAAAAAATGTTTTTTGGGTTTTGGCACCATTTTGCTTTCTACCACTCTGCTATATTAAAATATGATCCAACCTTGATTCATCATGTTAGAAACAAAATTAAGCGCCAAATTTTTTGAACCTGGATTTGTTATCGTTGATTTTTAAGAACTATTTTTTTCTCTCCATACTTAAGAATACTGCTCACTGAAATTCTTCTTGACACCACTAGATTGCAGAATGTTGCGGTGAAAACGTGGTTTCTATTTATATTTTAAAAATTGCCAAATTTGTAAGTTTTGACGAAGTAACGTAAACTCCACAGTCCACCGAATAAAAGAAAAAAGTTCTTACTAATCCATTGTTTCCGGTAAATCTTTTGTAACAGGGTAGTAAATCGTCATAATAGCCTTGAGAAATTGTTAAAGACATTATCATGAATAATTTCTCCTTTCTCTATGCAACGCCTTTTATATCCATCAGTCGTTTCTTTCCTTCATGACAACCATATATTCTCACATTTCGGACTTTCAAAGGTGGTTGAAATTAATTCTACTTTCATGTACTATTCAATAAAGGAACCCTTTCTTTTCGCTTCTAATTAATAATTTAAATGTGTGCTTTCAGTCATTTTCATACTCATACCATCAGCTATAATTTATACTTGGAAGAAAACACGCAAAACTATGGGAAGGAGGAGATGCTCATGTACAGAAGATACCCTGAGGCGAAATAATATTCCAGAGCTTATAATTAACCAACAATAGTTTCAAAATATCCGCAAGACGCAAGGTAAAAGGATAACCCCTCTGTTAGGTAAAATGGGACAAAGTTTGCTGGAAAGCCTAGTCGGTTGGGCTCTGATCTTCAAAAGAATGGACTTCATCTGCTGGCTTTTCTTTGGTTTCAGCTTTTGCCCAGAAGTTAGAAAAAATAGTGATATTTAGGTTTTAATTTAAAAAATTGCAAATGCTTGAAAAAATTTGAGAGGAATTTTTGGAGACACTTTAGTTAAAGATGGGTCTTCTTGACTGCGAGGGGTAGATGGAGGGGGCATTAAATGGTGAGTCGTGAGAGAGATTGACACACCGTACTTGCTTGTTAGGCTTACAGCTAGACGCAGAGCAGTTTTGCTGGTCTTATGAGTTGAGATGTTCATCATAGTTGGCGGAAAGACTGAGTTTTGATTAGCACGCTGGAAAATTGAACGGATATTAGCTAAGAAAAATATTCCTTCGTCTTCTGGTATGATGATTTGGAATATATTTTTCAATTTTATTGAGGAATTTATTATCGTAACTATCAATATTAAAGAATTATTTTGGAATTTTTTTTAATAATTGTTTAATACAGGAAAATAATTTAGTGCAGCTCGCAGTTCATCACTTTGCATACATCAGCTAACACCGGTAATTTCTCTGATGATAGAATTTTGACCTTTTTCAATTATATATATATTTATTTTTGCTCTATTTATTTATTTATATTTATTTTTGATAGCTCTGAGAATCAGAGTATAGATAAGCATTTTGTTCGATTTAATTTGGATTTCCAAAAAATTAGGGGATAGAGTTTATAGGCTAATGCTCAGAAATTATCCTTAACCCATGTTAGGTGTTGTCTGAAAGTGAGCGCTTTATCGAATATCACCCTTGAGGTATTTGGTTCGTTTGAACCAGAGAATTTTATTTTCACAGAGGTAAATATTTGGATGGATGTGTGTGTATGTGTAAGATTCACCGAACTAAAAAAAAAACAATATAGGTGGCGCTGCCATCGATATAAGGAAAGACGGGAAACAACAACAGAGGAGAAAGAATGGCGGCTATGACCGGTAGCATGACGAACAAAAATGGCATGAAACAACAGTCAAATGTTTAGTGTTAGTGAGTTTTAAATATTGTATTAATTGTGTGTGTTGTGAGGCTGTTAATAAAAAAATAAAAGCTTTAGCCACTAAAGTTAGACTGTTGATTGTGTACCTGGTAGTGAATGAATCTTCAGAAATGAAACTAAGAACCTACAACACGAAATATTACTGTATGTGTGAGTGTTTTCCCTATTATTGGTGAAGATAACTGCTTCGGTTATTTGGCAAAAAAAAAAGAAGTGGTAAGTTTCCTTTATCAAAAAAAGTGGTGAGATTTCTGCGCAAGCGCAATAACCGCCCAAAATTTTGAAGGGAAGAAAAAAGACTAATGCTAACTTTTGGATTGCCATGTATAACAACCATGTTCAACAAGAAAACTATTGTTACCATATTTAGCAAATAATCGCAAATTAAGTCTTACATCTCCAAGTGGTTGGTTAAACCGCTTTCCAACCGAATCACGCACTTACATATAAATTGAATATTTGGAGCAGATGCAGCATACTTCCGGATTGCCACCATTTGGGGGAGATGAGGCCTTTCACATCTAATTTCGAGCATTCAGATTGCTTTATTAAATATACATTCCGCTAATATTAAGTTGGAGAAAAATATCCGAATTTGGCATCCGGTCGTATACTGCATTTAGGCCCGCATTTAAATTAAAATCAAAATAAATATCTAAAGATCATAAATGACTTTTATAAGTAAATGTCCTTACGTTATTTTATTTCTCCTCTTTCTATTTTTCTTTAACAAATGGATCACTTTTATTTCATTTGTACCATAGAGTCCTCTTTTTATCTCCCGGTTAATGATTTCTTCTTCTAACTTCTGCTTGCCATGATCAAAATATGAAGAACTAAGAAGTTTGTTTGTAGCTGCCGTGCTATAAAAAAAGGTAAATACATAAACATAGAAAAATATTAGGCAAAATTAATCAATGTTACATGTTTAATAAAAAAATTTAAACACGTAAAATTTACCAATTTTCAATAACTGGGGCTCTTTGCAACCTGGTTATATTTCTGATATTTTCTCTCAGTTCATTCTAAATAATTATTTATTTTCTAATGAATTAAATATTTCTCAAATTTGAAAATGAGAATATACTACAAGTTATTTACACGATATGAATCAACGAGGAAATTTGAGACAGTTTTATTTAAAAAATATAAGGTTTATAGTTCAGTTTAGTTTTTATTAACGTCGCATCACGAGGCTATTGGCGACGGACCACGCAATTTTGAACCTTGGTCAAGTGACGAGGACGAAACTACCTGAGCTGGCAACACCCCCTCTCCTAACTTTCACACCACGCCAACGAGAGGACTTTGGGCCCCGATAAATTTAACGTGCATCAGCCCGGCCACACGGTGTGTCTTTAGCGGCCAAGGATCGAACCCGTGATGTAACGAAAACTGCCGGCCTCGAATCCGAAGCCATGACCACTACCACGGCCATTTTAGAAATAGGGGGGGGAGAGAAATAGTGATTTATAAAATAATTATTGGCAAGGATAATGATTAATAAAATGAAACAAGATAATTATTCATAACCTAAGAAAAAATTATTTTATGAATGAAAAATGCACAAACAAGCTAAAAAAAATATTCATTGAAAAATATATTAGAAAATTAAAATTAAAGAGCAAAACTATATACACTTCTTTTGAAAAACTGAACTGATTAATTCTTATTAATTCTGATTCTTATGAAAAATAATGCATTCATTGATAACATTTATAAGTTGTAACTAAATGGTACCCAAAGAATTTACATCTAGTAATTCATATATGTTTTATGAAATACATAAAAAAAATTTGCTGATTTTTTTTTCTTATTTTTTTTTAAATATGGCTTTAAAAGTAATATAATTATATCAAAAAGTTTTCATTTTAAATTTCTGTTTCTATATTTTTTTTTTTCAAATGTCTTTTTTTTTAATCGCACCATCCAAAATTATTAGGTCGAGTCATAAATAATTTCGGGTTTTTAAAATGAAATATTCATTTTTCTTTCATTAAATAACAAAATTATATAAATTTTTTATGTATTTGATTTCATCACTAATATACGTGATCTTTACCATCTTCCTGGCAGCTTATCAGTTCTTTCATTGAAAAATGTGGTTGGTTTAGACTGGAAGAAATCTTCGACAGCTCGACTGTCTGGCTCTTCAGAATCGAAGGTTTTTTTTCCATTTAAAAAGTTTTGTAAGGACCCGAAAAGTTGATAGTCTATCTTTGCAAGATTTGGAGAGTAAGGTGGGTGTGGTTAAACAGACTATCCAATTTTAAGAATTTTTTTCTTGCGACTCCAAACAAAATGACGTTTTTGCAATTGACGAATGCAGGATGTTTTCCATGGAGTTTCATTTTTAATTCTTCGCAGCTGCTGAACGTATGCATCCACAGTAATCGTCAGATTTGACTTCAGCAACTCGTAATGAATCCCTCTACAATCCCATTATACATATACTGCTGTTTGTAGAAAATGCAACACCATGAAAGAATCATCAGAATCAAATGAAATTTAATGCAGAAACGACTTGTACTGATACAAATAAATGATGAAATTTTCAAAACAAAAGAAACAAATTAAGCGTCCGAAATCAGTATTTGGTGCAGCCACCATGCGCTGCAATAAGTGCTGCTATACGACGTGGCATGGAGTCAAACAGATGTTGAATATCTGCTTGAGGAAGAGAATTCCATATCGCTTGTATGCGCAACCAAAGTTCGTCTTTGGAAACTGCAGGACGCGGATCACGAGCGAGACGCCGACCAACCATATCCCACACGTGCTCAATAGGCGACATATCCGGTGAATAAGCAGGCCAAGGAAGAAGTTGCATGCGTTGTGCTGAACAGAAGTCTCGAACAGTCCGCGCAACATGTGGGCGTGCATTATCCTGCTGAAAGATAGCTCCAGGGATGCCTTGAAGGAAAGGAACGACTTCGGGCTGTAGCACTTCACGGACGTACCTGTTGCTATTAAGATTACCCTCAATTCGTATCAAATTGGATCGTCCATGATACGAAATCGCACCCCAGACCATAACTCCGGGTGTTCGACCACTATGTCGTTCAATAATACACTCAGGAAGGCAGCGTTGACCGGCATAACGTCTAACACGAACACGGCCATCATGGGTCCACAAATTGAAGCGTGATTCATCTGAAAAGACAACTTGGTGCCAATCAGCTCGCCTGTCTCTGTGCTCAAGAGCCCACTGCCGACGCAGCCGTCGATGATTCGCCGTGAGGGGAATCCTGTATAAAGGCACCCTTGCACGCAATCCACGGCGCAGCAGACGACGACGAATTGACGAAGCCGACAATTGTACACCTGTAGCAGTAGACCAACGTGCTGCCAGCTGCCTGGAGGAAGCTGTGCGATCATTCACCGCCATGCGGAGCAGGTGTCGATCATCGCGCTCTGACGTCACCTTCTGTCGTCCAGTGCCTGTTTTTCGAGTTGTTCGGTGCTCGTCGGTCCACTGCTTCCAAACTCGCATCACTGTGGAACTGTTCCGCTGCATACGAGCTGCTATTGCGCGATAGGAAAATCCTCCTTCTCGAAGGCCGATTATCCTCCCTCGTTCAAACTCCGTAAGTTGCTTGAATTTCTTATTCTTCCGTCGTGGAGGCATACTCAGGTCTCACTAAACGTTTGCCACTAACAAATAATCATAGACTTTTTTCAACGTCCCGCTACAGCACTTTATTTATACGCTTTCAGCATCAATTCAGAGGGCGCTGCGCGCGCCGCGCACGCGCGATGGCTCTGAAACTTTATTAATTTGCATAATATCCTATAATTGACATTTGCTGCGAATTTCATTTGATTCTGATGATTCCTTCATGGTGTTGTATTTTCTACAAACAGCAGTTTACAATGAAATCTTTTTTTTTTTTTTTTTTTTTTTTTTTTTGTGAATGTTTGTTTTCAGATCTCGTTAGGGTGGTTGATCATTTTAAAACTCTCTTGGAGGACGATATTGTCATAGGTAACCTATTTTCACCACCTGTTACAAACCTCTCTAAGAAAGACTCGATTTTTACGCGTGAGAACAAACTTGGAGCGATTGACATGCGATCTTTATTCCGTTCACTGTGATTGTAACGCACCCATACTCGTGACTTTTAGAATTTTTATAATTTCACCAGGTGGTGGCAAACAGTTGATTGTGATTATTCTTCAAACTTTCTTTAATGTCTCTTGTTAATTTATGTGAATTTTGCACAAGTATTGCCATGAAAAATTTCTCCACAAGGTCAGAAGAGCAATTTATCTTTTAAAGTCGCATCTCCAGAATGGAATTTTATTTAAAAAAATTCTAATTGCCCGCACTGTTTTCAGCCCTTCTCCATATACAATACATATTTTTTCAGTTGTTGCCTTAGTACTATTGCCTTGTTTAAATTTCCAAATCATCACATGACAAATATGTACTTTTTTTTTTTTGCTCTCCATTTTAAAGGTTAGGAATAGCAGTTAAATATAATATGCACTACTTAAAACAATTGTCGGAAGACGAACTGAATGTGATCCATTTGGGGGAAAATGAAAGAAATCTCGTTTATCCCAACGATTCATAGTTTTTAGATACCATCAAAAGATTCTACCTAGTTGCATCAGAAGCTATTTATGACTCGACTTAATAATGATCTGATATTTTGTATTTCTTTATTTTATTTACAGATTATTAATAAATAGATTAACGACAAACGATTAATAGACAAACGACAAATTCTTAAAAGCAATACGAGTGTTATTAGTACCAAACTTCGTTACTTTGAATTATGTCAAATGACGAGGAAGACACCTCAACCTCAGTTTATATATATATATATATATATATATATATACAAGAAGAATGTCCAACATGTTAAATGTATAGAAATAAACTGTGTTAGTTAGTTTTAGACAGTGGGTACGAGTATAAAAAATGACGATAGAATTGGCTTAAAAAAATATCACCCGACGTTTGGATAGAAGATTATGTTTATAAATAATAATGAAGTTTGTCATTACTGGTTTCATGATGCATTATTTTCTGTCTGGATAGTTTACTTTGCAAATTACACAGGTTTATCTCATTCTCGGGATGTTGATATGCATATATATATTAACTGATCAGTTTTCATTTAAGATAAATGATAAGTTCACGCAATATAGATCATAAGCGTAAAGAAATGAAAAATGCCATCTTAAAATTATATCATTATTTGTATTACATATATATGTGTGTGTATTTACACACACACACACACATATATATATATATATATATATATATATAACACATCAATCAATAACTCCCGAGACTAACCCAGAGATGGCGCTCGTAGTAAACCAGTAACCAGGTCTTTCTAGAGTACTAACCTTTGCTTGAAACGTGTCAAAATTTTAAGTCGATCCGACCAGAAACAGCTGAGTTATCGAGGTTGGAGTAAAGTCGTTTTGTAGTTTGTTTAAAAAATGGAAAAAACCGAGTTTCGTGTTCTGATAAAACATTGTTTTTTAATGGGTAAAAACACCGTGCAAGCGAAACAATGGATTGAAAAATGTTACCCGGACTCTTGTCCATCAAAAGCAACGATTTGTCGGTGGTTTGCCGAGTTTAAACGTGGTCGTACCGACACAAATGACGCGGAACGCTCGGGTAGACCTGTGGAAGCCGTTACACCGGAAAATGTGAGTGAAGTGACAAAAATTATAATAAAAGATCGTAAAGTGAAGCTCCGTGAGATTGCTGAGATGACACAGATATCATATGGAAGTGTATTTACTATCCTTCATGAAAAATTGAGCATGAAAAAGGTTTTTTCCAAGTGGGTGCCGCGATTGCTTTCGATGGAACAAAAACAGCAACGAGTCGATGATTCAGAAAGCTGTTTATCGCTATTTACTCGCAACAAAAAAGATTTCTTGCGAAAAAAAAAAAAAGAAAGAAAAATATATATAGAGGAAGAAAGAGTATATATATATATATATATATATATATATATATATATATATATATATATATATTTTTGAGATTTGGAAAATGAGCTTGAACGTGTATCAACTTGAAAGCGTGTTATGTTGATGAATCAAAAAATTTTGCAAAAAAAATGTTGTTTTCAATGTTAGACCTCGGTTACTGATCGATGTAATATACATATAACACGATTAGTAGGACCTAGCGCTTTAAAACAAACAACCAGACAAAGGGTCTTGAGTATATTTTCGAGTATGAAGTTGATTGAAAATTCCCTCTCATCGCACCAAGACCCGTGTTTGAGGAGAGAGAAAATTTTTAAAAAGAAAATTGAACGATTTATTTCTACAGTCTTCCCAACTTTTTTTTTATTATTATGTAATAAGTACATGCATCAAAAAACAAGTAATATTGAACAAGTACACATTGCGATGTATATCTTTGGCAAGAAACATGTGGTACAGATATCATGTGACCGTGACGTCACATGAATTTAGTCTACAGGACTATATAACAAGGGCTGCCAATTCACCCATCTATCACACATTTTGAAAAAATTTGTTTTCTTTCGCTAAGGCATAGGCTAAAATATGATCCAACTCTAAATAAATGCAGCCATTTTAAATCTGGTTCACCACAAATTCAATAAAGCATTGGATATTGGTTTTACCAAGAATACTATAATAACGAAATAAAAATTAATCATATTGATTTATTATTCATTATAGTTTCACTACTTCAGTAAAATCCATTTGACCTTTCTTTCCAAACCAGAAAAATATCACCTGACGTTGCGAAATTTTTCCCGTAATGGAAAGTGTGAACTTAATCATGGTTTTTCTTATTTTACCCATTCTATTATTAACAACTATTTTTCTATTTCTTCGCCTAACATTTTTGAAAAAAAGATAAAAAATTTTAGACCTGTTTAGGAAAACTTGCAGGAAGAGAGCAATCAGAGTTTCATTTTTAAAGTTTTTGATAGAACGGTGATTACCTTTTTAAAAGCAGTGAAGTAATAAAAATATAGGAATTTAAAGTTATCCTAGTATTTTGTGTGAAGCTTATTGAATATTTCAGTAAGTGAATAAATTACTATCGAGAAATGATAATGTTAATCATGTAAATGTAGATTGCAAATAGCAAAGTTTTTAAATATTAAATTTAAAATTTCTTAACTTAAACTACCAAACTCTACTTTACAAGTTATAAAGCAAAACTTACCCAAGAATATAGCTCACTCTACGATACTGGGATGGATTGTAGTAATGATTTGATCTCTCAGCATTATTATGTTGAACTGATTCTGAAATATTTGGTGACAACGAATGATTGTCCGACGACATATTCCTATTCACAAAATTTGAATCTTCTACTGATTGTGTATTCACACAAAGCAGACTGATTTTACTTTCGATTTCTAGAGATACCTTATCATAATCGGATGATTCATATGTTGAAGATAAATTAGTAGGATTTTCTTCAACAGAAAACAAATTATGTAAGCTTTGAGCTAAACCATGAATATCAGAGGATGAATTACGGTTTGCATTTGTGTAATATGTTTGGTCAGATAAATAACTAATACAGTTGAATAGCTCATTTGCTCCGTCTGGGTTTACATAGTTTGAATTATCTCCACTATTTGATGTTGATGCAAAATTTAGCTCATCACCACTGCTGAATCTTAACTGGGGATCTAAATTACCATTTTCATTTACAGAAGTAAATAACGTACCATGATTCAGTTCTGGAAGAACCCTTAATTCCTTTTCCACTACTTCAAAGGATAACAGTGGCAGTGGAGGAATTATTAAATTATTCCTTTCCTCACAAAAAAATTTAGAATCGCTACTCAAATCAGATTTTGGAAGGGTTTTAAGTAAATGTTCCACATCTTCTACCGGGAGAAATTTATTTTGTAAATTTTCTGAAAGAATTTCTTTCCTTAAATTATCAGTGTTAAACTTAGTGTGACCTAAGTTGGAAGGTACCTGTAAACTTTTTATTTCTTTTCCAATTCCAACATCATCAAAAGAATTCATTCCCATGGTCTCTAAATACAGAGAGCGTGGATGAAATGTGTTTGATGTATCTGATATGTTTGTTTCAGGAAACTGGTCATTATTATTTGTTTCGTATGAAGAACTACAGACAGTGTTATTAATTTCAGGAAACTCAGGATTGCTTATCGTTCGAAATGGGTTAACTGTTACATCATCCAAATCAGAGAAAGAAGAAGAAGAATTAAGATTTCTGCTATTAATATCAGAAAACTGGATATTATTTATCATCCAATTTGGATCAAAATCTACATCATCAGGATATGGAAATTGGTTATTATAGTTTGCAATGAAAGAAGGATTTGAATTTATTTCTTCATTATTTCCTTCTAATGATGAAGAATAAGCATAAGGGATTTCACAAACATCATCGTCATTTTGAAGTACCCCATTATTTCTTAGAACAGGATGAAATCTTACATTTTGCTTAGGATGCCGCTTTGGACCTCTTTCATTAATATCATCAGAGTTTTCTTTTTCATTTTCAGAATCTGAATTTTCTTCAATGATAATTAAATTATTGAAATCTTCAAGTATTTTTTCAAAATCTGTATCATTCGGTTCTTTGGCAATTTTATTTGAAGAGACCAAACTTTCAAGTTTTGAAGAACAAGGTTCATTTTTTTCAATTTTTTTCTCAGAAATGTAAGCTGGTCTTTTATTATTGAGTTCAGTCTTAAAATTTACTCCTGTACCTTCACGATTGTTTAATATGTTGCAATCAGTATCTAAATCATCTTCATCCAAAGTAATGTTTAATTGTGGTTGTACATCAACAGATGAATCTTTGGATAACTTATTTGTTTCGGTTGATTCAGAATGGGCTGAAGAATTAAGAGGTGGAGTTTCAATGCTTAATTTATCTAGCAAGTCTAATAACTCAGGATCAAGCCGAGCAGAAAAATATCCATCAGAATTGCTACTCATTTTTCCACAAGGTATCATTTATTAGAAGTAAAGTAAAATGCCCTGGAAATACATAAAATTATTATACAATAAAAGCATTTAAAATAGCCAATATTATATCCATGAAACAAAAAGGAAAGAATACCAAATAAAATTTAACAAATGAAACTAACACAGAAACTTAAAAATTTAATTGCTACATATAGGTCCTATTTCGGGTTTCAGAAATATGTAGTTTTAAGGGGAGGAATAACGCAAAAAACAGAAAAAGATAATATATTTTGTCTCAAAATGGGGATTGTTTTACTTCACGAACTATGAAACTATAAAAAAAATTCATAAAATTCTTATTGTGGTGCAAAAATATGAAAAATATTTAATTCAATAATATGCGAATACTGAATATTCAATAATACTCGCATTTAAGACCTAAATAAAATCGTCAGTTCACTAAAAATTTGTTTTGCATCCTAACAAAAAACATGTGGATAATTCTAAAAATCTGAACATAGAATATGACAAAATTAACAACGATGGGCTATTCGCTTTCTTCTATTAACTATCTTGGAAACTCTTTATAATTTAATTTTTCCCAAAATAAAACTTTGATTCAATCAAATGAAACGTGATTATAAAAATGAGTTTTACTAAAGAAGTGTAATGAAATAATAGTAATATATAGTTATATAAAATATGCCAAAGTTAGTCAGAAAAAAAGCAGGACAGAAAAAAATGAATAACACACAAATTATATTTATAAGAGTGGAAATCTAACTTGATATTGATATAGCTGTAGCGCAAATCTGACTCTTCCTTGTAGAGGCTGAAGATAAAATTTAGCCATAACTACATTATGATTTGCTCAGACCTGAGTGTCGGAATAACCTTGATATTTAATATGTAAAACTTCTCTGTTAGTAAACGCGTCGAAGGACAATGAACTGGTATAGAGCATTTACCTTAAATAGCATAAATAAAGAAGGTTTTTTTGAAGGATACCAGTGACTATATTTATTTGATATATCTGTGCTTATATTTTAAGTTATAATTTAAGATGGCAGGAGAGAGTAGAAATAGGGAGATGCCATAAGGTTTGACTATGTTAATAAATTTTTGACAAATAAAAAAAATGTTAAACATTCTAGAGTATACAAAGATACTCTCATTTATTTCACGTAACCTATTTAAATTGATTCATAATTCAAAAAACGAAATGTATACAAACAAAAGCGATAAAACAAAATTATACCTCTTTCAACTCCTGTACCACTCATTATAATGTGAGAAATGTATGTATGACATTTTTATACTTTTCAATAAAATTATTTGTATCTGTATGTAATATTACAAATAAAATTAGATATGTATCCCTTAATTCAAAAAGTATTAAATACCTTTATAACTTGTAAGATGAGATAATCATATGATATGAGCACTAATGGACATAATTTTCATCGTTGTGGAAATATTAAAGAAGACTGAAACATAATATTTATGCTTACACACTATGATTGATAAGAAAACGTTGAGATCCTTGAACGCTCTTTACAAAAACAAAACGAAACAAGCGGGAGAAGATAAGATAACTCACATTGCCATTTCAAAAACACAATGTTTTTGTTTCTCACTGCTCTTTCAATAAGCCACCACAGTAGGTAAGTGGTTAAGTCTTAATTTTGATTGAAAATAAATTTTGGATGCTTCTGTATTCAAAAACATCCGAAGTTAGCTTCTATGTTAGAATTAATTTTAAGACTTTTAATCGAAGGAATTTGCAAAATTAAGGTATTGGGTTTATTTGCCAACGTTACACTCCTGTGTGTGTGTGTGTGTAAACTGAAATTTTAATTTAAATTTTTACTCTTAAAATTTAAATAACAATAATGAATTTTGTGGCTTAAAGTGTTGGTTCTAAACGAATTTTAAACTTCTTAATTCTTTCTATGGAACAATAATTGTTTTCAATCTTCGAAATTTGAATTTCTCGAAAGTTCTTCCTACTAATGCGCTTGTCCATCAATGAACGATTTGCCTTTCGACTTCATCTAAGATCGATGTCTCAAATGCATTAAGTTAACTTAGAATGAGAATAATAATGGGAGAATAATTTTTCTGCATTCGAATTTCGCGTCTGGCTGAACAATTAAAAAACACATTCAAAGCCAGTTCTTTTAGTCTACCTATTTTTGGATCTGTCTTAAGAAGCTCTATTTTTTTTTCCTATTAATTTTTATTTATTTAAATTTTAATAGTCTATTTAAGCAACAATAGTTCAATATGATTTCTTTTAATTACGATGACGTGATATATTGTATTAATTAGAATCAAGAGCACCGTGACCTGTACTTCATCGTCAATCAAGAACATATCACTTTCTCTCTTGGTGTATCTTACAAAGAGGTTTTAAATTTAATTAATGTAGAACTATTTTGAAATATGACTCATAAAACACATAGATAACTAATGTACTTTTCAAATTTTTTTTTATTTCGTTACTATGCCATAGAAACCATTATCATACCCCCTCGTATTACATGCAAATTTAGCATTATAACAACACTCTTTTTTTTTTAAACCATTTTTATGTATTTCACTTGGTGTGTGGGTGTGTCATCAAATTTTCGAACTTCTCTTCAAACTAGAGCTCTGAAACTTTGGGAATCGTTCTTACTTGCCTAACAATGCAATATGAAGACATTTGAGACAAATTTTTACTAATATTTTCTTTAATCATGCAGTTTAGCCCAACCACTTGGCGCGATTTCAAAAATTGGCACCAAACTTGGCGTGTTTTTTTTTTTTGGCTGAACTTTAAGTCCGTAAAACGGGCCAGGGTAGCCACATTTGGCAAAATACTACCAAATAATTCTTGTCGCCAAGGGTGGTTGGGTTAAACTACATTCCTACTATTTAATTTACCGGATGAATTAATTAATTTTAGTTAGTTTTAACGTTTTTGTGTATTTCACTTGGTGTGTGTCTGTCTCTGTGTGTGTCAGTGTGTCATCAAATTTTCTAGTATTAATTTAACCAACTTCCCATAAAAATTAGAGCTCTGACATTTTGGGAACCTTTCTTACTTGCCTAACAATGCTATATTTAGATATTTGCGACCAGTTTTAACTAATATTTCAATAATTTTCTTTAATAAACTTTGCCACCAAATAAAAACGTTGGTTTTTATCTCGGATTATTTTTTTCTAAAACATTGAAGAAATTTTCCAATGAAAACCTGCTTATATCTGAAATATTACCCATTATTCCTCACCGATGGTCTTCTTAAAAAGTGAGAGAGCCCTCTAACCGACACCATGCCGAAGCCCTACCAACTTTATATAACCATTAACTATAACAACTTCTTTGCATGGAAGAAATTAATATTACATATAATCGAAATAAACATTTTATATCACTTAATAAATAATTATTTCAGGAATAGAATTTTTCTGTGTTGAATAATAAATGTTCAAAATTCTGATTTCTTGCGAAGCAACCATAATGATTTACAGATTTATTGACCTCAATGCTTTTATGATATTAAAAAGTTTCATGAAAATGTCGCATATTTTTTAGATTTAGTGAATCTTTTGGATGTTTGTGACGTCATTATGTTTCATATGCTGTGAGATTAGAAAAACTTCCTTGAAACTGAAAACAATGTTTTTGTTTTTTTTCAAAAATAGTAGATGGGAAAGAAGTGAAACATATAAATCCATGTATAGAATTGGGTTTTTATTATGGCCGTATTGTCTGTACGTCTTGTGCCTCTAAAAGTTTTCTTATCAGAAATGGAAATTTTGAAATATAGATTGAGCGAGGATTTTCTTCAATTGTTATCAGTTAAGTCAATATTAAGGGAGAAAATCAGTTGCTGTTTTCACATTTAAAACTGATTGTACATTGTATAAATGATTATTCAAAAAAAAAAAAAAAAATACAATCGCAATCATTGAGAATTTGGAATGTATTCAAGTTTCATATGCTTTTCATCGCTTTAAAGGTGAAAGAACAAAACAGTGTGTATTTGATGCATAGATGTGTTAACACTGAGTTCTTTATATTTTAGACACCGTAATATTTCACAAGTAAATTTCATGAGTAGCATTAGTATTGGAAATATCTTTGAATTGTAAGATTTTTACATAAGAACTTATAAATAATAATTAATAAAGTATTTCTATTATATTAAAGTAAAGATAATGGATTTAAAAATATGTAATAGTTTCAAAAACAGAATTTTTGAAACTATTACATGTTTTTAAGGTATAAAATAAAGTTTTAATGTATTTAGAAATAATTTTTTTCTGATGTCTTAACTTATTTATTTTTAAAATTTATTGATTAATTAATTCTAATAGGGTTATTTCTAGGAACATAGATGCCGAAATGCTGTGAAACAAAAATTTAGTACGGTATATTTTTTTAAAGCACAGTAATCTCTTAAATTTAAATTCGTTTATTGAATACTAGAATCTACGGATTTCTGAATATTGCTCTGCAGTGTGTACTTCGATATCAAGTTTTGGATTTTACATGTTTTTATAAGCGTCTTTACAGAACGAAACATTAAGTTTCTCTTCTAACTCATATCATTTGTGGCATGAGTTACAGTGCCCAATTATTTCTCTATTTTCTTTTCCCAATAGCTCTTTCATCTTCAATGAAAATTTTTCTCAATACAGGATATATAAATTAAAAATTAGAAATAAAAACATGTACCGATATTGAATCCTTTTTTAAAAAAACAATATTTGCTGTATGAATTTAATGGTAATTTGCCACATAAATATCAAAATTAGGACAGAAAAAATAATTTTTGACTTTATTACTATGCTTGAATGAACACTTGAAATTATTTCATGATGTATTAATATGTAATAAATTAAAGTTTGTTTTTTTTATTTTCCAATTATAATCTATTTTAGACTCACAAATGGAAAAGTAATAAACAAAATATTGAATTTGAAAGTGCAGTCAAATTTCCATAATTCCGATTTATAGAATATTTTTCGAATTTTTTTTTCTATAAAAACAGATTCTGTATATCGAACAAAATTTCTTCAAATAGAACGATTTTCGAATTGGAGCAATTTTTACGCATGACCGAGAGCATTAATTGTGGCTGATTACCCACAAATTAGGACATGTTGGATTTTTGCTTTATTAAAATGAACCCAAAGATAATGATAACTCTGAAGATGAATTAACTGACCATCAAGAAAAAAATAAATAAAAGCATTTCAAACTGTCCCGGTACTGCTTGAAATTTCTTCCTAGCGTTCTTGAAGAAATTTTTAACTCTCTGAATAAAAGTAATCACTTTGAAACAGAATGAGTAAAAGAATATGTTCGAAAAGAAATTAGAACTACTTTGTCTAAAAATAAGTTAACATTTTGCATACATAACTCAATTTTTAGTACATTGGCAAAAATTTTGTATTATGTATTTTTTTAAGAATAAATATATATTTGTATATTTTGAAAACGAATTTCTGTAATAGTTTAATGTTTTTTGTCTTCATTATCCTTCATAAATAAACTGTACATAACTGTTTTAGTAAGATATTATTGAGAAATTTTTTATATGTAATTCTTTGATTTGATTTTATTCTGGATATAGAGAGATTCTATCGTGCTTTTCCCTTCAACTAACTCTTGAGGACTTTAAGATTTTGTTTGAATTATGAATCTCTGCTAGTAAATGAAATGCGATTTATTTAGGTTAGAATACAATTATTAAAATGTGTATAGAGTTAGAGTCGTAGAGATTCATTTATAGGTAGCGAAGAATTTAATATTGTGGTTGGTGGTAGAGAGAATGAATGGAAGTTATCAAAGGAGGCACCAGATTAGCGTCTACGCTAAGTAACGAGATATAAGATCAAGGATAGTGATAATCTACAAAGGGATATCAGTCAGACCAACATTTTGAGTTCAACCAAGGACTCGGAACTGAATGGTCAGTTAAGAACTTAGTTATAATAAATTTGCATAAAAAGTATCGGTAAATGAGCATGGCTCGCTGAAAGAAGTAAAATCTTTAGATTCAGGCGTGGGAAGGAATTAATCCATAGACTTAATTACTATTATATTGAATTTTGATTATTTTGAGCTCCTAATAAATTCAAGTTGAGTTATTGTCTGGATTGAATTCATTAGTGACTGTGTTGATCAGTGACTCCTTACACGATTATTAATAATGGAAAGAGAAGGAAGTAATCTCGAAGAGTTACGAGGAATCTTTAATCGCGACTGTATTTCATATTTTAACTGGGAGCCTGTTTCATCAGTGAGGATTTAAGACCGTAACAATATTATTGCAAAAATCTCTGTCTCGTGTGGGTTAATGAGAAAAATCAGTCCAATACGGAGGGTAATTGGAAATGACATTTTATTCACAAATATTCAGGACAAGACGAATACAGGTAGCAAAACTTCAATGGAATATCAGCACATATAGAAAATACAGCATTTGTGCAGTTCAGCAACACAAACTCGTACAAAACTGCACTTGTAATAACAGTCACAGCATTTGTGATAATTTTCAGATCACCAGCTTAGTGGCTCGCACTACGGACAAATCTCCACAATAATACTTCACATGGATTTCGACCACTTCCGACAGATTCTCTCGGCCATGCTACCGACAATTCCTGGGCAGATCCACGCAGCCAATGCAGACTGATTCCAATCTATCCCCCCACACCTCTCCGTATTTACAGTTATGACTTCACAGGGAAAATTCAGGAAAAGTCGGTAACTTTTAATTGAGAAATTGTAAGGATTGCAGCATTTTCTAGAATTTTCATTTCGTCGCAAAATTCACTAAGTTTTTCGCCGCCAAAATGGTCGCTAAAGCTAAGAGGTCATTGTTTTACTGACTTAAGAATCTCTGTAAATGCCTATTTTCCTTATAAGAGAAATGTTACAGGGAAGGGTCATCTCGGATTCGTAACAATATGTTGCAAAGTTATTCTTGCATCTGAAAATTTTCACTTTTGAAGTAAAAATTTTCTTAGACCTTTGAAAAGCTTTAGGTTGAAGCAAAAATAACATTGAATTCCAAACATTTTTAATCAATTTATATATTATCTAATTTAACTTATAAACGGGAATGCAAAGTATAACGAAATTAAACCGTCTCTGAAATCAAATTACGAGGTTACCATTTGTTCCACTCAATCCTCAAGACATTAGAAAAAGATTTTGTTAAACCTTTGACTTTTGACTGGATGTCCTTATTGAAGAAAATGAGTCAAATAATTCAAACGTTTCAATTAAATGAATTTTAAATATGTGTGTATTTTTAATAAACTAAACAAAAGTGAAGCAAATAAAATTCATATATCCTAATGAGGTATGGAAATTGAATCTTGTCTCAGGGAGAAAAAGCATTCTATATAATCCATCTTGTAACATATGGCTATAGTTATCGCTATTTTCCTTTTCAACTAATCTTGAGGTCTTGTCTATTTGAATAGTTTAAAATGAAACATAATTCATGTAGATTAAAGTGAAATTATGAAGTATAATGAATAAATTTGATCAGATGCATATATAAATAGCTAAAATTATAATACTGAATTAGAAGTTAATTGATGGAACCTAAATTAATGAATGAGTGAACGTAAATTAGACTTTCTATCCAGCCTTTTGTAATCTAAGAAGCGATCAAAGGGATCTTAGAATAGATAGGTAAATAGTTCAGGAATCTAACCCGCAATTCTAACTATTCTACTCTCTTGAACCCGAGTAAATCGATGAAATAATTTAATTTCTCATTCTAAACCATAAATCAGGCATGCTTAGGCAAAGTAAGTTGTCATCAGAATTTAAAATATTCAAAACTTGAATAAAAATAAAATGATGTGGGTCATCTGTTTTCATGTTCATTGGCCTCCTCAGGAGATTACCTTCTTTAGTAAGGGTCGAGAATCAAGACACTATAGTATCTTTTTTTTTTTCCCCATGAGGCTTACTGTATGTGGTAAAGGCGAATGACGCTCTCCCGTACTACCCTAGCGACCTTTCTCTGTTTTCAACCCTTCTTCTTGTCAATCAATTTTTGTCTTTTTTTTTTCGAATTTATTCAAACGTCAAGACAACAGTTACCCCTCATTTGGCGCAGCATAACCAAATCTAGCTTTTACACCATTAAACTCCACCATTACCCAATCACTCATTCCTATTCAGTTGATTGTGTAATTTAGAGACTCTATGTTATACGACTTACAACGGAAAGTAAAGAGATTATAATTAGCAGAAATTACGCTCTTTGTACAAGTCCTGAAATGTATTCTTTTATTTAATACAATTTAATTTTTTGCTGGATTAGAATGCACACAAAATAACGAAAAATAGTGAACAACATGAAACAAAAAGCACTGAAACTAGTTCAATAAAATAATTTTATTTTTCTCTTGTTTTACTATTACTAAATGTAGAGATATTTCTCTTTTAGCTTCTTTTCAGCATTCAACGAGAATTTGAGGACATCCTCCGAGTCCACCACAGGGAGGCAATACTCTCGACTCGAAATGCTCGAACAGTAAAGGTTTTTTGCAGAATTCGCATTCCTATTAAACGACAAGAAAAGAAAAAATATTTTAATATATATACCATCATTTTCAGCAAAAAATAATTTTTAAAATATAGCACTCAAGGAGCATAGATTTTAACGAAATTTTATATATAGGTAACGAAACACACATAATCAATACTTTTTATTTAATCCGAAAGATCAAAAATCAAGATTTTATTCTCTTCAATTTATTTTTAATTGAAATGATTTTAATGATGTGAAAATATTTAAATTTTTGAGTCATTTAAATTTTAGTGACAACAGGCTTTATAACGATTTTCCCTTCAACTAAATACTTGAGTTTTTTACTAATAGTGATTGAATTCAAAATTCTTCTTAATAAACTGAAATTAGACTTATGGCGATAAGTTTGAAATTATGAAGTGTAGTGAATAAATTGGGTAAATTACATAAATAAACAGCGAAGAAATGCATAACATTGAGCTAGATAATTGGTGGTAGAATTAGTGAGTGTATTAGAAAACCAAAGTAAGATGTCGGTACCAGCCGTTCGTAATCTAGGACGCGATTAGAGATCCTAGGAGAGATAACAAAAATCTTCAGGACCCGAACCCTGAGTTATATATTGGACTAACTGGTATACCCGTTCTTCGCTTGGATGAATTAAAAAATATAATGTTTGGAGCACAAAATTTTTTTCTTCTGATGACTAATTCTTAAATGATACATTGAGTAATTTTATGTGAAAACGTGAGTATGTATCGATAGATTTCTAGTTGAAACAATTTTAAGAAATCCTAAATTGACACATTTTAACTCTATTTTCAAACATTCGCTAAAAATCGCAAATTAATTTAAATCTTTCAGGTGGTGCAAGAAACATAATTTCTTAACTTTTAATTCGACAGCTACTCCGCATACAAAAATATCACATCAACATTATTAAGAAAAAACTTATGAACATTGATGAAAAGTATAAAAAATTGAAATTTATTGATTTCAAAACAATAAATCACTAAAGAAAATTTTTAAATAAATCACTACAGCTGCCGTCTGAGGATGAAAAAGGTGGTTTTCGAAAAAAATTCACCAAAAAATATGTTTGGAAACTTTTTGGTAGGAATACGCTTTTGGCATCTTCCAAAAATTAGCGAAGCTCCCTCTAAAATGCTTGGAGCAATACGATGAACGATATGAATTTTCATAATGGACAAACATATAAATAGACAAACAAAAGGAAAAACATTCAAATTTTTATATATGATAAGAACATGAACCACACACAATGTGTTCACTCATACAAGTAAAATTAACTTTTAGTAAACATTAGTTCAGATGCGGTTAAGTTGTTTAACCACGGAGAAAATAGTAATGATTAGTGAAAAATATTCAGGTAAGTGAATAAAATTAACTGGTTATCAATATATTTGATTGAATTCGACTCTCCTTTCAGTTGACTGTGTACTTTTGGGATTAACAAATCAAGCTTGGTAATGAAAAGTGACGCAATTAGTAAATTAATGATGTATGATTTATATCATAATATACATTTTGTAATGATACTTAATAGTGTTAACTTCCCTACTTAAAGCCCGCCTCTAGAGGGCGTTCATTTGTAAATGGAGAGAGTGTGATGTCACATGATCCCCTCAGATGGGACCTGACCGAATCTCCGAGAGGGAGCTGTTGTAAACGAGCGGTAGTAAGAAAAATAAATATTGTTGTTGTTATACAACCCGATGTGTTTTTTGTCTAAGGACAACCGTGAACTAAAATCTGAGGTGATGATGATTAGTAGTTAGTTTTAGTAATAGTAGTAGTAGTAGTAGTAGAGAGAGAGAGAGAGAGAGAGAGGAGAGATAGTAGTAGTTTCTATAATAGTAAGTCAGGTACGTTTATAACTATGCTCCTTTTTAACATTCAACAAATGTTTTTATTTTACATATATTTCTCTACATATATACATATAATATCACTCGTACTAGATAGGAATTCATTTGAAACTTATTACACTTACTGCAAGCGTTATGAATATCTATAGGCAGTGTTTAATTGTATAGTATGGAAGAATCAGTGATGAAAAAGAAAATAATGGATCCTTATACTTTGCCTCTTATTAATCAGTTATTATAAAATTCATTTATCAAAGATTGATTAAAACAAATGTATATATGAACGTAATCAGAAAATTCATTCCAATTGATGAAAGTCGATGCAATGGGTTTAAATAGTATATGAAAAATAAACCAAAAATGTATAAAAATACAACTCAATAAAAGTGCAAACAAGTAAATTTCATGATGACAATGTATGAAACAAATAAGAAAACAGATTAAATTAAGAAATTTTTCTACTGTTTTATACAATTCTTAGCACTCATCCACTTTAAATTTCCGTAATTTATTTTTTCAAAACGTGAAAAAGAATTGACGCTGTGAAATAAAATTAATAACGCTTCAGCTAACAAACGGCTATGGAAAAGAATACAATGGAAGAAGATTTTAAATGCTTAGTGTTTAAATACATATATAGAGAGGGGAATGAGTAAACTGATTTCTATGAAAATTTAAAAAACTGAAATATGTAGTTAATTGTTCTAAAGATCTATTACCAATGGTTTAAATAATTGTTTTTTCACAAGTTTGTATTAATTCAAGGATAGTGTTGGAATTTGTATCACATAAATTATATTTTTAATATATATTAGCGCTTAGTTATTTATTTAATTGTTCATTCTATAGGGAACAATAAAATTTTAATATAGAGAATCTAAGTTTCTTTCAGCCTAATTAGGGGCTTAACTGATAAATTTATATTTCGTTCATTATCGCTTAAAATGCTTTTACAATAATTTATAACACAATTGCTTAAATTTTATATAGTTTGCTAAAATTATAATAATATATGGTTAAATTAATATATTGTCAGTTACAATATCAAATTTATAATTAATTCTTAGTTTTCCTATTAATTTGTAATTCATTGTTTTGAAATTTATATCATTACGAAATAGATTTATTATAATATTTTACTTTGTTATATCATTAAAATAATACAGTTTAAAATAATAATTTAATACAGAAATTATTTCTCATTCATTATTTTTGTTAATAGAGCTCATTTAATATAAAACATATAAAACACTTTGAAATGCTTCTTAGTAATGTTTTTTTGATAATTTTTTTATAATTTTTTATATTTATTTATTGGAGTAATTTAAAACAACAATGAAGTAAAATATCCTTAATTAAACATTTTATATTTTTGAAAATGATTTTAAGTCTTAATCTCGGACATATATTTCTGCTAATTATAAGTACAATAAATGCTATTTAGTCCATTGTGATAAGGACCACAGCCTGCACCGAATTAGCGATTTTGCCAGAATATCGAGCGTCACACACACAATGTAGATGATAAAACGAATATAAATCTCTACAAATAAAACTTTAAGCGACTCAAACTTGTATTTATTGTGTTTAAGCGTATTCTGAATCTTTGTAAAGGATACAAATATTCGACAAAGTATTTTGTCTCTTTCTAGCAAGAACAAAATTTAATTCCTTGTAATTCAGTATTCTCGTACTGATTAAAAGACAACACATAAAAGAAAAATTAATACAGTTCAATGATATTTAATACAAGATAGGACAAGCTACTATAGTTCTATGTTTATGCTTAATATTTTTATTAGTACTTAAGGAACATCTGCTAGGCTTCGAGATCGTGAATGTTTATTAACGTTGCACAGAGAAGCAACAAAAGGGCTAATGGCAACGGACCTTATAATTTTGAACCTCGGCCAAGTGATGAGGGTGACACCTGAGCTGGCAACCCCTCTCTAATTTCCACACCACGACTGTGGGAGGATTTTGAGTCATGGTAGATTTAAAGATTTTAAAGGTTTATACATGGCAGCATGTATACGGTCGCAATATAGCGGAAACGTGAGATATAACTCGCTAAGAAACAAGAAACAGTGTGCTGAAATGAAAACTGGTAATTACGATAAGCATTGGGCAGCAACCGTGTCGAGACCTAGCGAACAAGGTCAATAAACACCCGAATCCCTCGAAAAAAAATCCAATAGCAAACAATTCGATCGGTGCTGTAATAAATTGTGATAAATTAAACAATTTTGTTCATCATAATAATTAAATATTATTATTCGATCAATATCTTTAATTAAATATTTTAAATTTGTTAATGCGTTATTAAGTCTTTATCGGGAATGAATACTTCAGCCAATCGTAAGTAAAAAAAAAGATTTTTTAATCGGGCTTGTTAGAAATCACAACCCAACCGGAAAAAGTATTTTCGGATTATCGAATGTCTTTATAATTTTAAGGGGGCATCTAACTTAAGTCACTCAATATAAAAATTTCAGCAATTAAAATATGCATATAATGTTTTTACACACATTCTGAACCTGTGTAGAAATTATAATTGTTTGACATAGTATTGCGTCATTCTTGCGAACACTGAACTTTATGTGATTGAGTATTCTTGAATTCATTAAAAACATCGCACAAAAGAAAAATGAATACAGTAGAAGGATAGTTAAAACTAGGTTGTGACAAGCTCCTCAATGGCAAGAATGAGCCTTAATCTTTAGAAAACAATCTGAATACCACGTTGTGTGTACTTTCTTGATGATGATCTCATCTTCAAAAGACAAGTTAGACAAAAATCTATAAGTTCTGCAGAGTTATTTTTTTTTGTTAGATTTCGGCGAATTGATACTGTGAACACTCATATAAATATATCAAAACCCTGTTCCCATGAAACTTAAGCTTCACATTTCATGACTCCTTCTCCTTCATCCGATTCCCTCTCCTTATTTGTAGGTTTACAAAATTTTATGGGCCCACAAGAAAAATTAAGCCCGAATCCACACCCAAAAAAATCCGAAAGCGTAAGACTGATCAGTACCGCATTATAGAATGTGCCGAACCATCGAATGGTGGATTAAAGAGTATTTATTGCATTTTTAAAATCTAAATAGTGTTTCATATATTAGGGTTTTTTTTCCAATTTTTAATCATGTTTAGTGAACTTAACATCGTATTTTGATAAGAAAAAAATCGTGTTGCCAAAACACATAAAACTAAAAGTTTCATAATCTGTTGCAACAAATATCTTCACGAATTGATAAGATGTTGCAAACAGAAATGAAAAATAGATGAAAGAAGGAGGAGGAGAAAAACGTTTGCTATGTATACATGAAAAATTCTTGCAAAAACAGGTTTGAGTTTTCCTAGTGATAACAAACAGCACAAGAATTCAAACAATGAGAGCTTCCTTCCTTCTTTAAGTGCATTGATCTTTTATCATGATTCGATTCTTTTTTGAGGCAAATGCAAAGGAAGTAATTTCAAGCAGCGGAAATATATTTATCCATCGTTACCATAAGACTTCAACCAGCTAAGATCTTATGACATATTTAAAGTCTCCGATTCAAGACAATTTTAAATTTAAATGTGAATTATTTTAAATGAGAATTTATATATATATATATATATATAAGGGGTGGCTATAAAATAAATAGAATGAGGCTGTAAAACATTTTATTTTGGTCTGATGCATATTTAATTATTATTATCTTCAATATACACTCCTCCCCTGTTCCTACAGGGGCCGGCTGTAGCCTAGTGGTTAAGGTCGTGGACTCGCGGCCGGCGGTTTTCGTTCAGTCGTGGGTTCGATCCTTGGTCGCTTAAGATCCGCCGTGTAGCCGGGGATGATGCACGTTAAATCTATTCGGGGCCTAAAGTCCTCCCATTGGCGTGATGTGGATGTTAGGAGAGGGGGTGCCAGCTCAGGTGTCGTCCTCGTCACTAGACCGTGGTTCAAAATTACGAGGTCCGTTGCCAATAGCCCTCGTGTTGCTTCTAGTTCTTATGTTAATTAAAAAAAACTAAACTAAACCCCTGTTCCTGCAAAGCTCAATGCGAATCTTCCATTGTTCGAAACAATGCTGGAAGTCTTTTATTAGCTCCCTCAGGATACGTGCCGATTTCTCTTTCACAGCTTCACCGGACTCAAATCTTGTTCCTTTTAATGCATATTTCACCTTAGGAAACGGATAACAGTCACGAGGCGCAAGATTCGGCAATTAAGGCAAATGGCCTAACACTGGGATGCTAGAAATCTCTTGACAATCAATGCGGAATGACTTATCCTTCTTCAATTCGAGTCATTTTTTAAATTTCTATAATTAGCTCACACTCTCCCTATATATACCTTGTTCAAAATTTCAGTCGTTAATAAAATACTTTTTATTCCTCCACTCAAGATCAAATACATTTTTTTAAACTTGTAGTGGATGGCACTTGATGTTAATACAGTTTTTTCAAGTATTAATTCATTTAATTGGAGAAAACGCAGTTCAGCCCAACCACTTGGGGCGCGATTTTTTTTTTTTTTTTTTTTTTTTTTTTTTTTGGCTGAACCTTAAATCCGCGACGCGGACCAAGGTAGCCACATTTGGCAAAATACCGCTAAATAATTCCTGTCACCAAGGGTGGTTGGGCTAAACTGCATTCCAACCATTTAATTTACCGGATGAATTAAGAAACAAGCCAATTCTTCTATGTCATTTGTCTTGCAGTGGCAAAGTCGGTAGAGAGTCAGCATAGAATCTTCATGCCTTCGGGTCGAAGCATAAAGTTTTTTATTTGATTTTCAAATAATTAATTTTAGTTTCATAAGGGAGAAAAAAATTTCTCTTTTATAATATATTTAGCAGGATATAAATTTAGGAATAAAT
>BMAW01072503.1:314130-321630 GCA_019974015.1 Nephila pilipes | reverse complement strand
AACTGTGCATTTCACAATGGTTTACATTGTGAAAAATTATTCATGTATAAAAATTACAAGTAATTTGTTATGAAAGTTGAATTTTTCTTTAATTTATTTACATTTACTTCCAAAACTCAATTTATTTTCATATAACTTTGTCTCTGTTTACAAGAATGGAATAAAATTTCTTATTATTATGAATTTTTATTTTGAATTCAGGGTTTAAAGAATTTCCTGTTATATTTTCCGATATTTTGTTCTTGTTTGAATATTTTACTGAATCAGCGGTCATAGAAAAAGTTGGAAAAATTGGGATCACTAGTTACAACCATATTTTATCTTGAAATCTAATTATATTGATAGTATAAGTATTGAATGAAATACATAATCATATCTCAACGTAAACCAAAAATACTGTATGGGTGTATTACCAAGAGCGGGGAAATTCAAAGTTTAAAGCTACAAGTGACAAACCGCAGGTCTAGAATTCGCAGCTTCTGGTAGTAGGCTCTTAAATATGGCAATAGAAAATAAACTTGATGAGTATTTGAAACTGAACTAGAAAATAAACTTGATAAGAAATTATAGAATACTTAAATCTGAATTAGAAAATAAATTCGATGAAACCTTTAATAGAATTAGGCAATTAAATAACATGCAAGAAAATAAGAAAATACGCTTAAGAATACTTGAGTGCCTTTTAAGGCTGTTTTTCTTTAATGTTACAGAACGCACCCAAATTTGAAAAAAAGTCATCCTTTAAATTTCCATATATCCCTTAAATATCCACTGCATCACCAAAAAGTGAAATGTACTTCAAATAAACTCTTTGCTACTGCAATGAATGCTTAATGGAAGCGTATACTGTGATGGAAAAAGCACAATAAAATGAATTTAATCCGTTTATGACACGTTGTGTCGGTAAAATTTAAAGATATTCTATAAATAGGATTTTTTTAATTTTACATGTAAATTTATAATCGTTTTAATATTATATTACACGAGATAGAAAAGAAATGTAATATACATACATGCATTGCACATAAAAAAAGTGATTGATTCATATAAAAATTTGTAAAGAAATATGTGGCACTTTCAATGCGCTTCTCATACACACTGAAGTCAAAACATAATATTGATAATGGTAATTTTTTACTTGAAACTTTACTCGTTTTATTAGTTTGGTATCCTTTAACATAAGTATAGTATAATGCTTTAAGAGAGCTTGGATCCAATAATTTGTACGGATTCATCAACCCTCCCCCCTCTTTGCCACCCCCTCTTTGAAATTTTGGTGGAAGCATTGTAGCAATAAAAGAGAAGAAAAAATTAACAGCACGTATTCATTATTTACCTGTGGGCAGACGTTTTCAAACAATGGCAGTTCAACCAATTTCCATGTTTCTAAAAGATCAGCTACGAATTCATCCATCATCGCTTTCGTATGGAACGGAGTTGCCGCAATCCTCAACTTTTCTTCGCCATATGGGACAGTAGGAAAATTTATTGCTTGTACATAATGTCCATATCGTGTAATCAATTCATTCGATACTTTAGTGGTGAATCGAGGATCTCCAACCTGAAATAAATAAATGCTGTAATTTCCTGTCAAGAAACTGTAGAAATGTTAGTTAGAGCTCTAGCTTTAATTTTTCCATGAGATGTTCACTTTAATAGTAAGTTAAAATATTACAAAGTAATAAATATTTCCTTCAATGCAAAGTTTGTGCAAATATTAGATTTCCATTCAAAGATAATTATTAAAAAAAATTAAGTATTTTTTTTCGAGAGTATGTTTATGTATTTATAAAACTTACCTTTATTGCATAATAATTTTTATTTGAAGAGCCGTGTATCTCAATCGGTCACAAAAATTTAAATAATGAGAATTTATAAACATCCTTTTATCTGCATTCTCCTTTTTTATTGTTCAGTATTTGGTATAAATGATTGTTAATACTTTATATAGCATTTTAAGCAGATTACAAAGCTTTATTGCTCCGCTTCCATCTAAAATTTTATATTTAAAAACTGGATTTTTAAATTGCATGGAATGACAAAGAATTTTGAAAAATCTGAACGTATATGTCAGTTTTAATTCTTAATTTCTTTATGCCCCAAAGGCAAAATCACGTTAACCCATGACAGAACCTTTAACTTTCCATACAAAAGTCCTTCTTGGTATGTTCTATAATACACTCTAATATTTTTCTGCTACTCCAATTCTTCTTAATCCTTTGAACTTTATATCCTTATAATGCATTAGGTAAATTTGAGTTTGAGAATACCCGCGCTTTTATTCTGAAATGTTTGTTCAGTTGTTACATAGGTTATTCGCAAACCTTCCATTAACTAACATCTGGGTATCTTTCTGAATTTATATTTAAATTTTCTGTTCCTTTCCAACCGAATGAAACGAGATTACACAAATTAAGGAAACTTTTAGAGTTGTATTGCATATATGTAGAGTTGTATTGCATATATGTAGAGTTGTATTGCATAGAAAATTTGCCATGATAGGAAGAGTACGGCAGTAGAAAGATATCCAGAGAGCGAAGGAAATTGAACAGCGCGCGGAAGTTGTGAGCATGTCTAGGTGATCTAAAAGAACTAGGACCCGACGCTGTCTGGTCAAAGATATCTCCATTGTGAGTGAACTCACATCGGATATAAGTATCCAGTTATGGATAACCTTTAATATTTATTAGAGTTATTATCCAAGTTGAGAGACTATGATCTAGTAGAGAACGTTCCTCATATTAAAGAAATAATAAATAATGCTTTAAAAAGTGAATTTTGCGTGACTATTTTAATTAACACATCTGTACTTGGAGAGTAGAAGACCCTCCATGTAGCCGAGGCTGATGCACGTTAAATCTGTCGGGGCCCAAAGTTCTCCCAAAGGCGTGGTCTGAAATTTAGGAGAGGGGGTGCCAGCTCAGATGTCGTCCTCTTCACTTGACGGAGGTTCAAAAATTATGAGGTTCGCTGTCAATAACCCTCGTGTTGCTTCTAGGGTGACGTTAATAAAAATTAATCTTTAAAAAAAACTAAGCTTAGAGACTAGAATTGTGACAGGGTAAATATTTAAAATGCCAAACGTATCAGGTGACGCAGATACGCCATGAGTCGCTGCTACGACGGGTGGCGCTGTTGCCTGTTTCACCGAAAGGTATCATGCAACTTAGGAACTGTACGGGAGAAGGAGAAAAGATGCATTGACTAAATAACGTCTATTTTGTGGTCGAGGACCAAATACTTCTATAAATTGAAACCAGAATGAAATAAAACTATGCGCTATTGAATGAATTATTTATGAGTCATCGAGAAATCATTGGACTTAAATTTTTATTTCATGATAGAACCCGAAGCAAGTTAGATCAAAGCCTTATATTGATGAAAACACCCAGTAACATTTCCAATTAGGATCTTCTTCTTATATCCCTGTTCCTGATCGAGTTATATTAGAAAATATCCCGTAAAATGAATTGATAATTATGGTGATAGAACCCAATAGGGATTAATACATTATTCTCTATTGGATTCTATCACCATATATAAGGCAAAGCCCAATTAATTGGCCTTGAATAAAAGCTATTGTGGCTCATATAATTTCTTTTATTGCATAACTTTTCACTTTAGTGAAGATGCTAATGAAAGTAAAAGGGTTCCATTAAATTCTAGATCACTTGAAAATTTTATTACGATTTTTTGAAAGCGTCCTCTTAGCTTTTGAATACAAAATTGCTAGACTAATTTTACGATCAAAGCAAAGTTATAAACAGATGCAATTAAAATGGTATCAGAAAAATATTTAAAAATTTATCTCAATCATAGGAGAAAGGGAAATGACAACATGATGTTAGACTTGAAATTGAAGCTGTAAAAAAGAATTGTTGGCGCTTTTCATACAAAATGTCCCTTATTTGGGAATTAACTTTACTTAAAATGAAAAATCATTAATGAGAAACTACTTGGCTATAAAATCAAGATAGTATTAAATTTATAAATATTCGTGTTGCATTAATATGAAGCAATTTTCTTCAAAAAAAAAAAAAAAAAAAAACCAGCCAGATAAGCATTACTCGTATTATTTTGAATGTCCGTGTACTTTTTATTCCAGAATGGCTCGAAAAATTATTAATCCAAGAACAGACAACAGAACTAGGTATTACTGAATATTACTCATCAGCATTTCATTTTGTTAAATCACTAGGGAGTATTAACTTAGTCGAGCTGACTGTGAAAAATAGAAAAGGAATAGTGACGTATGAATCAAATTAGCGATAAACAAGATTACATCTTCAAAGAGCGGATTTTAAGTCCTTTATTGAAAGGTTAAGATATTATTTGGGCTTATAACGCCTGAATAACAATTCGTTCTTGATCCATCGCTAAACTTAACTAAAAGAGTCACGGATAATAGTATGAAGAAATCAGAAGTCCGGTTATGATGATAAACAATGCATTATCTTCAAAGTTATGATTATTTAATGATTATCATCCACTTTACTTTCTCTATGGTTAAACTACTTAACACGTCGGAATCAAAATTTGGAATACTAATTTAATCTATCTCTTATCGACTCACTTGGTTTCGAGTTTTACCTTATTGGAAGGAATTTTAAATTCAAACACAATCAGAAAGACACCCAAAGAATTAGTTGAGTGGGAAATTACTATGCAGCCAGATATTATAGGTTTGTTATTTAATAAAAATCCAAAAAACAGTAAAATAAAAAGTTATTGAATATGAAAAATATAATAAAAATATATATTCCTATTTCACAAATGTGTGTAAGTGTGTTATTCATAAAATCAAACCAAAAGGTTTCACGTATAAATTATGTGAATGTATTTATAACTTATTCATATTGCACTAAAATTAAGACGAAACCGCTTGAAAAAGCATACAAAGGACTATTCAAAATATGATTATTATTAAATTCACTCACATGAACTGGGATAATGTGACTTGGGCAATGAACAACCGGAATACCAACTTCTTGCAAAGACTTCCTAAGATATCTCACATTTCGTTGATGTTCTTCCCTTAACAGTCTTCCTTCATCGCTCCTTAGAATCTAAAATCATCAAAAGCGAATTAATAGAGATATCAAGAATAAACAAAGCATTTAAATGGATAACATTATGAGTAAATATCCAATATGTCAATATCAAAAAGATATCAATTAGGGAATGTTAAAAAAAAATCTGAAATTACTTTAAAACTTCATCTCGCATAATCTATATGCTAGATGAAATTAGAAAAATGCTTTAAAACTGGTTGTTAATTACATCGATAAGCTATGCCATATTTCAGAGCTTTAAGTAATTGTATGAAGTAATATAATACAGACCGAAAACAAAACGCAGTAGAGCATGCGAATACCAATCAACCAAAACATCTATTATACGAAAGCGTTCCAATTGTATGATCTGTGTTTGAGAAGCGAATGATGCAAAACATACAGTTTTATTTTTAATATCACTGTTTCTTTGTTTCAGATTGCTCCTAGGGCAAAAATACAATTTTTTCCAGTGAATTATTTATTATCCAAAAATCAATCATCCGAATATCTCCAGTTCTAAACTATCTCGGATATTCGATGCTATACTGTATTAATCATAGAAAGAAATATTTCAAAAATAACCTAATTATCAGTATTTCTTAAGTTATTTGCAATTTTAAACCATTACTGGGAATCAGGAAGCTTCTTGTTAAGTCGTCAAAATAAATAAAAAGGAAATGATGATACACGCCCTTAAAATTTTTGCGATTCTCATTGCATAAAGACAAAATTAGCATCAAAAATTTAGCACTAATATAGTAAACTGAACAATATTAGCGCTAAATTTTTAATTTGGCACTAATATAGTTCAGTTGTTCAATTAAATGAGTTTTAGAAGTTAAATAACTTTTGAAAGCGAATTTTTTAGTGTTTGGTACCTTTTTTTTTTTTTTTTTTTTTTTTATAAAATAAGCCTAGGTATCAAGTTTTATTAAATTATTTTCAAAAGCTGTAGAGTTAAAGGAAGCTCAAAATAGGAATCTTATATTAAATGAATGGCTTAACCACTTGACGATATAAAATATTCCACCTGAACACTTTTCAAATATTTTTACAGCAATCGACAGATAATAGTTTTTCAATTAAAAAATATCCAACAATTAATATAAACAATATGAAATATTAGATGTGGTTATAAAAAATATATCACCATGTCTTAACATTTTTAAATGTTTTTATTTATTTTTTGTAGTACCATAATTAGCAAAATTCCACACAATTCACCTGCAAGGAAACGGAAAATATCCAAGTTGCTATATTGGGTGAAGTTAGTTGCATACTAAGTAATATTTCTTAAATTATCGATCCATCCACTTAACCTGAAAAAAGAAATATGTTATGGCAATTCATTTATCCTGATTCAATACAAGTAATTTTTTAAAGTAAATATCGTTATATTAAACGAAAAATAATAGTTTACTTTTAATTAAAATTAATTTTTTTTACAAAGATAATAAATTGAATAAAATTTACAAAAACATTTTACAGATTTATCGTTTACTCTAAATTTACTATACGACATCCCAACAGATTTTTGTGTGGGTATATACTTATAATTGTTAATCAGATTTTAAAAAATAATATTTTAAACATAAACTATTTAAAGTATTTTCAACTCATTACTGCAAAAGATACACCCTTAATGTAAATGTTTTAGAAGATTTAGCACTACACCAAGTTTGTCAAGCTACAATGAGAATTGTGAACAATTTCAAGATTGCTACCACCCTCCCCTTTTGAGTCGACTTCGTTTCTAGAGATATTATTATTTCTGGAGTTACCTATACTTTAAACATTACACTATAAAATTTTCAAAAAAATTTTCAAAATAAATACTTAAAAAAAGTAAACATATATAATACAAATCGAACAGAATGAATGAATATTCTAAAGTATGTACCTGGATTGTTTTAAGTTCCCTTTTAAAATCATGGGTGGTAAAGAAGTAGTGAAAATGAATCCAGCCAGCATGTAACTCACGTATCATGTCCATCACTTTGTTGAAGCTAGTATAGCCACCCATATTCCATATAAGCCTGTAATTGTACAGAAAAATTAGTGTTTTAATTTAGTAAATTACTTGAAATAAAATCAAAAAAGAAATGTTTTCGTTATTAGGTGCTGAAATTATTTGATTGTTTTGAGAGAAATGATACAGTGTAAGTATCTCACATTGAAACGTCAGAAAACTACGTAGAGGAGCCAATAAAATGGCACAGCTATGTTATTATGTAATATTATTCCGTAGCATCTGTCGGTGCACATAAAATGATACCTACTATAAACAGCTGTTAAAGTTGTGAGAATGGCAACTCAAAATTATTTACCTTCAATGTTATGTCATAGATAGCTATTGTGAAATGAGACTCAATGGCTTCGGAGATAAGAATAAAGTCTCAAATTTGTCTGAAATGACCAGCAATACGTAACTGAACGAAGCCACCAA
>BMAW01072503.1:242123-300599 GCA_019974015.1 Nephila pilipes | reverse complement strand
TTTTTTTATTCTTTATATTTTATTTATTGTAAACTGAAGAAAATTACTTTTTGAAAAGGGATAATGACTTTCATTGCCCTGCGTTGCTCATCAATTAATAAGAAAACATAAATATATTTATTCCATAACTCCTTCTACTTCTGGGTATTATAATATTATTTTTAATGTAATTAAAAGGAACTTCACATAATTCTTGAGATCCCTATCATTATAATTCGAGTTAAATCGACACATAAATAAGAAGAATAAAGACAAAAATAAAATCACCATTTAGATAAATGTTAAAAATCAAATTGAAATAATTAAAATTAATCTCACGGAAAATAATTATTACTTTTAAATTATCCTTACACACTAATCAATTTTTATTATTTATATGAACAATTGCATATTCTACGTTAACTGCATAGCGTGCATATATAATAGACCGCCAGGTTTCTTCCTTCCTTTTTCCAAGGACACGTCCACCAGACTAGACAGAACCAGCCTTGACTTTAAATATATTACTCAATTGCACAGTTCAAGGCAAAATAATTGCCTTCTAAATAGAAATAGTTTTTGATAGATTTAATTTACCTGTCATTGAGTGAACGGTCTCAAATGCCACAATTTTAGGTAGTTTTTTATCAACAGACTTCAACTTTTTCTCCAGATCTTCAGGATCGTTGTGATTGAAGATATGTTTCGCACATCCCGAGTTTCTGATACCTTGAATCATGCTTGCATGATTCCCAGCATCAGAAAAGATATGGCATCCTAAAGAATAAAATTCATCAATATCTGAAATTCAGGTGTATGCCTTTTAAACACTCATTACCATTGTTGTATATTTACAAGAATATTGTGAAGAAGATCGAAACATGACTGAAGTAAAGAAACTTTTCTACCAGCTTTTGCATATCTTTCACAATCGGTGTTTTTTAATTTTAATATCTGAAACGAATATTATCAATTGCTTTTATAATTAATTATCCACTTTGATGTTTTATCGTTAGCTTCCACTTTAGTATATGAAAATATTATTAATAGTTTTAATAATTTATTATCTACTTAAATATTTTATCGATTGCCTTTATTTTATTATCTGAAAACTAATTTAATTTTTATCACGAAATCGTTGGGTTTGATCCATTTTTTGTTAAATTTGGAACCGTTTTTTAACTTAAAGGTATTTTTATATTTTGAAGAATTATAAATGTTCTATATATGAAACTTTGTACAATGATGCGATGATATAGAACTATTTATTTGAAATTTTAAGTATCGATTAAATTATTTAATCGGCTTTGTTAATTTGAATAATTGATCAGATTAAAAAAGTATCGGTTAGATTTAAATATCCTGTTAAATTCATTCATCGATTCTGACGAACTATTTGTCGAAGAGAGAATTTTTCAACAATTGTTCTTAACATTAGAGATATTTGTGATTTTAAAATTTATAGATTTGCAGAAATGTTTTCCTAAGGGCCGTGATCCGCTGAACACTGCTGATCAGTGAAGCCACTTCAAATGTGTCCCACGAGAAAATCATACTTTCTAATAAATTAAAATGACACTTTTTTTATTATTTGTTAATTTAATAGGTTTTAATCTATAATAAAGCAAAAAAAAAATATTACATCTTACCCGGCAAACGTTTTCCTAAGGTAAAAAGGGTCGAATCATTTGCAACAAAGCAAGAAGAAAATATCAAAGCCGCTTCCTTTTCGTGCAAAGAAGCTAATTCTTTCTCTAACTCTTCGTGATATGTAGAATTGCCTGAGATGTTACGTGTTCCCCCTGCACCGGTGCCATGTTCTATAACCGCATCACTAGAAAAATTATGACATGAATGTGAAATGAATATTCTCTTAGTATGAGTAATTTAGTTTACATGTTCATTATCATTCATTCCCGTTAATAATTTATTCAATAATTATTCATCAAGGTTTAGTTTATTACAGAAAACATAATAGCAATTTTTAATTGTTTGAAAAGCTTACATCAAGTTATAACACTCGCGTTTGCTCTTTCAAAACTGGTGCGGACTTCATTTTCAAATATTTTAATATTACATTTGATATATAATTGCTATGTAAATCACACTGAAATTTAGTATGCCTCAACATCAAAATTCACATTTTCCATCTCAAAGCTGCAATAATCTAGTTGGTGAAGTATCGAAATCCTAACCGGTAGGTGGAAGGGTCTGACGCATGTCAAATATATCACGGCTGAAAATTTCATGTTGGCGAGTGATGCAGAGAAAATGAGTTGCCAATTTAGTTATCTGCCTCATCATTGGACCGTACTTCAGAATTAGTGATGTAAAGCACACACCTTAAAAACAGACAAAAAAGTTCAAAAATCTTCACTCCGAAATCTCAGAACACTTTTTCCTGTAAAAAAACACCTGAACATTAACATTATATTCTAATTTCACTCTCCTTTACAGAATAATGTATTTATAAAACTACTCTGTGTATGGATCAGTCTAAATTTTCCGCTGTAAAATGTTTTTTTTTTTTTTATATTTCGTCTTCTATTCTGAAATGCTAAGCAAGGGGAATTCAATATCTAGTTTTTAAAAGCTTTTTAAGATTCTATTTCAACCAAAATTAGATATGGCATTGTCATTAAATAAAACTTTTATCATTTATAAGATAAAAATATCTATAAGTGGTTAAGAAACCGTTTCTATCTTGAAGAATACGAATGTGAACTACCTTTTTCTATCTTTGGGTGGGGCTTTTTAATGTTAAAACTGCATTTTTGTCTACATTTTGTTATCTAATTTATTATACAGAAGTGTCCATGTCTTTTTTACGTGATACAAATAAATGTAAATTCCATTACAAAAAGTTATATAAAAAGTTTTTTTTTTATTTTATTTTAGGAAACTATTGTTAGTAAAACACCTAGAATTGACCATAATCAGCTATTCCGCAGATTTAGTATTATGCAAACATAGGTTGGGCCAAAAGTTACATAACAGTTTTAAATGAACATAATTTCTAATGTCTTATAATACATATTTCTATTTATTTATATGTATGATATTGTGCATTGCATGGATAAATTTTTTAAGATAATGTATGGAAAATAATATCTTAGAAGAACACAATTATTTATTTTGCAAATATGGTCTATTTTCATCAATTTTCTATAACAGCTTGCATTATCTCTTCCTGCATTCTCTAAGATTTCTTGATTTATATGGGTCTTGAGTTGAGAGACGGTTTTAGAATTATTCGTGAAAGAACGATTTTTAAAGTACCCAAGAAGAAAAAAACTCTGGTGTAGTGAGATCATAGGAACACAAGGACTTCAAGTACTCGGAAAACGGAATCGAGAATATTTCTAGTTTTTCAACAATTCTTTCTCGAACACTATCAATATTGGCCTGACTTCGAATCGAGGGAAGTCTGTTAATATCTAAATCAGGTTGTAATAGTATCTAAATCAGGTTCTTGGAGTCACACGAAGGGGAGGGGGAGGGGACGTTTAATCAAGGCCTATATCATATATATCATAGACCTAGAATAAAGACTTCTTAAATGAAATGAAGCCCATATGCATATTGCGTGAGAACGAGGAAACATTTATATGCATAAGACTGGAAACTTTTCCCATATTACTCAGCAGGAAATTTTTCCTCAATTAAAATCCCAACCATTCATTTTTAGATTCTTATAACAAACCAAAAAAGAGTATAAATAGTTTTTACGAAAGTTATTTACTCTTAAATTGTAAAGGGACTTTAACCCCACCCTGATTTTATTTAATAAATGAAAAAATTAAAATTATTGAAAGAAAAATATACACGAATTCACACTGCAATATCATGCTTATATGAGTTCAAAAACATGCCATGAAAAAAACCCATTAAGAGGAAATCATTACAAAGTCTCCAGACAAAAATAGAACTTAGTAAATGTTTTGAAATTCTAAATTATTTGATTTTATTTCCCGTTATTTCTTGTATTCTTCATACATATATTACTCGTAAATTACGGTTCTATCAATCGATTAATAATAATAATAAAAAAAAAAACTTTTTCATTCGAATTTTACATAAATCTACTGAGAAACTTAAGAGAAATTTTAAATATTTTTGAATATTACGTTCATTATTAGGGAAAATAGAGATACAAATTGTTGTACAAATGTACAATTTTCTATTTTAAATATTAAAATTTCTCAGATAGTGTAACTATAACTGTAGTGCCGATGGGCTCAATTCACGAGGGTCACATGATAAATGCCATCACGTATTTTTCGTTGAAGTCATAGCTGACATTAGTCTCTTATTTGCGGTTGTACAATTTAAAGTTTATCAATAAGGTTATGATGCGCTAACATTAAAATTCTCCCAAAATATTTTCAAAAAAATAATTTCTCTTTGCTTTTGTTTTCATATAATATCGATGTTATTTTTACTTATGTGTAGTAATATTTTTAACAAATACATAAAGTGTTAAATAAAGTTTCATAAAAAACAAAAGCTGGCAACAGTCAGGTGTATGAACTGATTGGCTGGAAACATGCGTTTGTGTATGACATGTGACTGGCACGTCATATGTTATAAATCAAGCATATTAAGATTATAGGTTAGAACGCAGAAAAGCATTGCTTTTTCTACATGAACTAGTTGATCAGATGAAATAAAAATTATGCAAATTAATAAACAGACTCGTGTGTCATTTATTCTCGAATAGAATTATTAAACCACAACGTAAGTAAAACAACAGCATTAGTAGCATAACTCACATGACTGCTTGGAGAACTTGTGGATGACTACTTATTCCTAAGTAATCGTTCGAACACCATATTGTCACTTTCTTTTCTCCATTGGTATATTCATGAGCCCGAGGAAAATCACTTGCCATACGATTCACCTTTTTAAAGATTCTGTAGGAATGGTCAAGTTTCTTTTTGGCTATTTCCTCTTTAAAGAAACTTTCGTACTTGAATTCACCTTTAAAGATAAAGCGAAATAACTATAATAATTATGCTAATATCAAATACAAAGATGGATCAAATATAAATGAGATCATTTTTTCAATACTGGTACACAATTTTCATGTATTTTGCCATAGTAACTAGGATAAGCTATTCAAAGTTTAAATAAACCATTGGACGACGTTTTATTCTTCATACATTCATTTAATCAGTCTTATGACCCGTGAAATAAAGCGGTAAAATATGGAATGGAGCACAAAAATTGAAAAATATTCCACTAAAAACAAAAACTCGGTTATCTTATGGAAAGGTTTTCGCAACATTTTTTGAAGTATTAATAGGGTATTGGGAACGTCAATTTTTTTCATGACCCACATACAATGAAAGCAGTATAGCACTGTAAGCTTTTGGAGAAAAAAGCAGTATATTTGTTTAAAAGGCATCCGATAGTAATCTGCCATGTTCTCCTTCTCCAGGTCAATGCAAAACCCACACAGCAAGTATAATTCAAGAAAAGTTCAAGAAACTTTATTGAAAACATTCGAATATCCTCTCATAGACCGGACTTGGCAATTAAATGTTTCCAGTTGTTCGAATTCCACAAAGAAGAATTAGGAGAGTAAAGATTTTCACTAAATGAAGTAGAATAATTTATTCACACACAAGTGCTTCCTTACTCATCCGACTTCTTTTTATCGAACGGGAATTTAAAAAAAACTTCCAATACGTTAGAAAGAACGAGTATCTCAAAGGAGAAAACAGCAAAATAGCATTGCCGTACATTTAGTAAGCAGTAATTCGGAAAAACGCTCATAAGAAGGTCTCGTTTACATTTGATACACTCTCGTAGTTGATATTATTTACGTTCACATGGTAATAGCACTTTATCAGTGATTTATTTGCTTTTTAAAAATTGAGTTTACGGCTCCCGTCTACCAACCATCTTGAATTCGTGATCGTAATGTTAATCCAATGAAATTATACCGACCTTAAATCTTTACTATTTTATCTATTTGAATGCTAAAAAGTGCAACCGAGAGAGCAAAAAATAATGAAGGTTTCTACGACATTACATTTTCCCTCCTATTCTTTAAAATATTTTTATACTTATTTTAATAATTCGTTAGTAGATTTTCCGGTCTTTAAAGATATTCTAAAATATAACTACAGAAACTTTTTTTATTATTGTTATTATTATTTCCTCTTTCGGATGCACTTTTTTTTGCATTCAAATCGGTAACGAAGTATAAATTTGAAGATGGTGGTAGAAATCCCATAGGATTAACATTACGTTCACGAAATCAAAATGACCGGTAGACGGAAGCCTTAAGGCTCCCGTCTACCTGCCATTTTGATTTCGCGGACGTAATGTTAATCCTATGGAATTACCACTTTAATTCTCACATTTGTACTATTCGACCTACTTGAATACAATACAGCACATCTGAAAGAGCAAAAAATAATAAAAAATTCTGTAAAATTACTTTTTTCCTCCAATTTTTAAAAATATTTTTATCCCTACTTTAATGATTCGTTTACTTGTTTTCTGGTCTTTAAAAAATATTTTTAAATATTTTTAAAAATCGGAGGGGGAAAGTAATTCCACAGAAGCATTCATTATTTTTTGCTCTTTCAGATGCACTTTATTGTATTCAAATAGGTCGAATAGTAAAGATGTGAAAATTAAAGTCGAAATCCCATAGGATTAACATTACGTCCACGAAATCAAAATGGAGGGTAGACGGGAGCCTTAAGGCTCACGTTAAGGAGCTATCTTGAATTCGTGATCATAATGTTAATCGGAAGAGTTTTTAATATCTCTCCCTCCTCTCTCTACACTTGAGTATTTTTAATGCGGTTTAGTACATCCTAAAGAGCAAACAATAAAGAAGCAGAGGGGAAATTACATTTATAGTATAAAAATAAAGATTGGAAACTTCGAAAAAGAATTATTACAATGGACGAAAGATATTTTTTAAAAAATCAGAGAAAAAATAGAGTTCAAAAGATATATTTACTTTTCGGGCACCTTTGGGGTGTAATGTCGGGAAGAAAAATTGATTATATCCCAAAGATGAATTATATTAACAATTATTTTAACTGTTATGCGGATTCAACTTGCAGTGCGACATTATTAAAGTAATTTCCAGCTTTGAGAATCATTAATCTAATTCTTACCTTTTATCTGCTTAATTGTTCATATATCAATTTAGGAGTAAGAGAAATCATTTTTAGTTAAATAAAAAAAAAATCTGATTCTTCATTCGCCTTACATTTATTTGTCTAAAAAAAAGCTCCAAAAATTCAAAAGTTATACTAATTGAAGTCGAACCCTCATACTTTGATATAATAGTAACCGCACAAAATCATTGTTAAGTCATTCCTTCGCATGTATAATAACATTTGATTTAGAAGACAAATTATTTCAATTTTTACATTTTTTTTTTAATTATTTTACCTTCGGTGTATTGAAAAGAGAATTTTCACGTATCACCTATCTTTTCGAAATGACAAAATCTTTGGTATTTGAAAAAGTAGGTGGTCAAGCTTGAGTACACATTCTTCGTCAAGGGGAATTCTTAAAGTAAAACCTTGAAAAAATAGATGTCGGAAGCAAAAGGTAAATCGTGACTTCATGTCACAAAATATGCACAACAGATTTGCGTCGTGGAGTGGTAATCTTCTTAAACAATGAGAGAAATGGCAAAAACTCGATCACTAATCAAAAAATATATAATAATTTATATAATTAACTAATTTATATATTTCATCCTCTTCTTTTTTAAAATAAAAGGGAATGCTAAAACATTCCCTTTTATTCAACATTCCCTTATTTTTTTTTTCTATTTTAAAAAAGCATATACTGTATGCAATGCATATACTGTATGAATATATGGTTTGAGCATGCGCTTTGGATCAAAGAAATTCTGGATGAAATTTTTTAAAAATAAATAAGATTAGAAATTGAATCTTTCAATACTATTTCAAGAAATTCGCTAAAAATTGATCAATTTGTTTACACGTCCGAAACAGGCAACTTTCTTTTTTTAAAAAAAATTTGGATGTCTTAGATGGTACAAGAATTGTATTCCTACTATGTTTCATACGGGTACTAGACCACTTAGAATACCAAAAATACGTACAAATCACATCAACTAAATTTTAACATTTAGTAGTGAATTTTAATATAATCACTTTAAAATGCATACATCATCATCTCTCATAGTTTCAACGCACCAAATTTCATGAGTTTGCACGCCATATCACTCATACATTCAAAAACTCTTCTTTTTATCAATATTTACACGAAAATATGCCGACTTCCTGAAAACGGACCTAGTGCTTCGATGCACTAAAATTGCCAATGTATGCAAAACATACATTGACAACTCTGACCTTTAACCCTTCCAAGGGCATCGTGGGAAGTATACTGACCACCAGTTTCATCAATTTTCAAATAATAAAAGAAAACGTGGTATGGTACTTTATTGGTAAACATACTCCCCCCAAACAAAGAATCTAATAGTCCAATTAATTCTATCTAATATGCTATTTGATTTTTTTTTCCCGTTTCTTACATCCATTTCACCCCCAAAAAGTATTAGTATACAGTTGCTAGAAAAAAATAGCCCTATAAGGCTTTAATTTTCTGATGTTTTTTTTAAAGTGAAACTCTTATTGCGCCATTTATTAATATAATATATAAAGTGCCAGAGGAAATATTTAACAACCTCAAGTAACTTTCATTTTCTCATTCATCATTTTAACATATGTGTAACAAATGATAGAAAGGACATTGATGACGTACTTTAACCGATAACAGTTCGGAAATTAGAAGATTCGATTTTAAAAACTACGCATCGCTGCTTTATTATATGATGATTTCTGACGTATGAGTTCTAGAAAGCCATGTCGTTTGAACACTATTTCTAAAGATTGCCTAATCCAAATGAAATCAATGATGATAGTAACTAAATAGAGTAACCGAGTTTCCGCACAGCTGCGTGTAATTTGCTCAATTGTTTCGAACTACGCGAACACAGTGTAAAGGAAATTAGAGACCTTAACATAATATTGTCTTTCTTCTATAAAAGAATGGTGGTATTTTATATTTCTTGAATATTACGTAAAATGAACTCGGAAATCAAAAGTGTCATAAAAAAACAACACGCCATTAGTTTTGCTTTATGTACATGCAGTCATTAATGAAAATATTCTAATATTTTTGTTGGAAAATTAAAATTTGTGAAGACGACTCTGATTAAGAGACAGGGCAACGTTGTTGTTTTTTTTCTCGTGTGTCATAGATCCATCTCTTGAAAAGATTAATTCATATGAAAATATAGTTATTAGTTAATCTGCATTACCACACAACCACAGCAACGCTTAGTACCAACGAGATTTGAGCAATTTCTTTATTCTTAATGAGTTTGGTCGTTTTACCGCTAGTTAAAGTTACAATAAAATCCTTCCATACAAACCCTTCTTCATTTTTGTACGGAGAGAAAAAGGAAATATTATAGCTATACATTGACTGGTGACAACAGTCCATAATTATGCTTTTGTTTCTTAGCTAACCGATTCGCCTCTGCCAAACATCCGCTTTTAACGGATATGTTTTAAATAGTTCTTTAAATTATTAATAACATTGAAAAATATTGGCTTCAACTCCATTGGTTAATTAGTGAACATGAAGCTTGACATTGACCTATTTTCCATTGACCAATAGCTGTGACCCTTTTCCCATTTCGTCACAATAAAAAAAATTGCCTCCTAACATTACATTTTTTTGAACTTCTTTAAAATTCTGTATTAAGAAGGGTGATAGTAAGACAATAAAAATTGTGTTTAAGGAAAAAATCTGCAATTATGAAGCTCTATTTCCATTTACGATATTTTAAGTCGTCCCATCCAACCCTTCGTAAATTATCACCGAAATAAAATAATCGGGGTCAATTATTTTCATTTATAATCTTACTTCTCAGAGTTCTGACTACCGATAAATTCATTTGTTGCATGCATTTTTGCCATAACATACTGTTATCCTCGAATTAAAGTAGTACATCTTTGCTGACTTAAAGAAATAAGTCTGAAAAAAGATACTGAAAGATAAAGAGATTGATGAAAAATTAATAATCTCTTCCTTTCCAATTATCAATTTCATTAAAGAATATGGAAATTAGAAAGGAAGTAATTTTTGTCAATTTTAGGGAAGTATTTTTTGACGAAAGGAGAAATTGATCGTTTAAAAAGGAAAGATGGATATTTATAATTAATACACTTTATTTTAAGAAAATAAATATAATAATTCATTTTGCTTTCCTTGGATTTGGAAAACGTTGAGATAGCCCTTTCAGGATTATTACAAAAAATTTAGCAGTATGATAAAAAAAAAAAAAGTCTACTTTATGAAAGAAGTCACGATCTATTTTAAGTTTGGTTTGTTTTCGTTTAGCTACTAATCTAAAATATGTGCCATATGGTAGTCATTTCAAAATAATGGAAAATTCTTAACACAATTTTAAAAATGAAACATTTTGAATCTTAAACGATTCATAATATTTAATATGAACTAATAAACAAAAAATTCATTACTTTATTTGATAAAAATTTTACCTGGTTTTTCTTGCTTCTTTGATGCTAAGTCAATAACGTCATCTTGTATTTCCACGCTAGTTTCCCGAAGATTAACAGGGAAGGGACATTTTCCAATTGGAGACTTCTCTAAACGAAAATTTAAATTTTAAAATGTTTATATGAAGAGAGAATACACAGATACATAGAAATGCAAATTGAAAGAGAGATTTAATATCATATCTATTTTTAGTTTCCTTTCGCATTGTTTAGTAAAATATTTCGTAATTATTAATAATACATTCGAAGAAAGGCACCATCTATCTTATAATATATATTTATTTGTCTATGAATATTTATTTTATAAGCTTTAAAATATTAACAACATATAATACATGTATAATTTTTATATACATATCAAATATAAAAATGAAAAATATGATTTTAAGCTTTTTATTACATTTATAAGTACTTTTACAAACATAAATTTCAAGTCTGGTAAATGATCAATTCATTATTCCGTTTCTGTTCAATTATTTGAAATTCAGTCTGTATATCAGTTTTACTTCCATTTTAATGGCACTCTCAAATCATTATGTTCAATTCCTGAATTTCATTAATTGCACTGATTCATCCGTTAAATATTGAGTTTATAGAAACTGCACAATTTGGAATTTTATACGCTATTCTAACATGTTTAGCATACTCATGAAACATATTATGTATTTGAAAAGGCAATGTAAGTTCTTAAAATTATAATAATAATAATTTTAGCATATAATTTAAGTAAATTGCGTGCTTCCAATAATTGGTGATTAAATATTAAAATAACTAGTAATATACATAAGAATATGAAGATACGACCTCTATTTTTTACTACGCACATAAATGAATACATGTACCCGTAGTTAAAAAAAATGGAATACGTAGTCTAAAAGCAGTATGACCAAATATCATTTTTTGAGAATAAGTACCCTTTTCTAAATTGTATTCAATTTCCCCTGCCATTTCGATATTCAAAAACTTAAAAATATACTCTTGATTAATGCAAATGTCTTTCCAACTTTTACAGTGACAATAGAAAATATTGTAAATTTAATTATGATTTTAAGTATTTTCAGTAATCGTTCTTAGAGGTTGGTTATTTCGACTTTCACAAACGTGTGCTTTTTGAGTTTCGCCAAAGGTCTGTTGGCCTTGACGATAGGTCGGGTTTTCCCTTTGGTTTCGCAGAAAACTTATCCATTACACTTAAGAAAACCCGGCCAGAAAGGAATATTCTGAAGGACCAATTATTCGGCGCTTTTACACCTATCATTGTTAGACGTGATGGAGAGTGTCGCTACACACTTCTTTTTAGAGATTATAGTCTTTTTGCTATTGAGAGAATTTCTGAATAATTTTTCGAGATGGTTGCTATTCCAGCCATTACTGTAATTGATATACATTCCCATTTGTATTCAATGTCATTTGCAGCATTTCCTCTTACGTTATCAGTAGTTTCTAGTTGAAATGGTGGGTCTGTTTAACGCATGCGCCGAAGCGGTCTATATCACTTGGTGTGATTTACGAGTGGGGTTTATTGGATAAACTAAGACAATTTTTATGATGGGAATATATTCAACCAGTTGTATTAGGCTGAAACGTACTTTCATCTAGTGTTCGAATTCCGGGTCATCACTTCGACGAAGGGTTGTTGATATTGGTGACATTTGGAACAGATTTGAATTTCCTATTTTCGAATCCTCACACCTGTGCCTTATACTGCACCTTAGACAGCTGAGTCAAAAAGGATTTGGTTTTTAGTTTAGTTTAATTTTTATCAACGTCGCACTAGAAGTAACACGAGGGCTATTGGCGACGGACCTCGTAATTTTGAACCACGGTCAAGTGACGAGGACGACACCTGAGCTGGCACCCCTCTCTCCTAACATCCACACCACGCCAACGGGAGGACTTTGGGCCCCGAACAGATTTAACGTGCATCAGCCCCGGCTACACGGCGGGTCTTTGGTGGCCAAGGATCGAACCCATGACTGAACGAAAACCGCCGGTCGCTAGTCCACGACCTTGACCACTAGGCTACAGCGGCCCTTGAGTCAAAAAGGAACTCCTATGCGAGGAAAATAATTAGATACTTTTATTGTGGTCATTAGGTTAGACTGGGGGAGATAGGATCACACCAGAGTCAAATTTAGTTTTCAAAGTTACCAAGGGCAACTCTGCTTCTCATCTCCGCAATATTTTTAGCTTGACCATAAACCCATTTAAACAAGTTTGAATGTACATTAATCTAAACTGAAAGTGAAAGAAAAAATCGATGTCTCATAAGTATAAAATACTCGGCTTGTTTAGGATGTGTAATACTTCTCAGGAACCTATCAGTTGTATCTTGTATTTTATAATGTGTAATTCTAAGCAAAAAAAACAATACAAAAAATGAATATGCATTATAAAAAAGAAAAGCATTTGTCTGAGATAAGCAGACAGTATTTGTCTCAGAGTTCACAGGCAAACATAATCATTCATGTAGAAAAACGTGATGTAGCGTTTTGAAATGTATGATAAAAGCGAAATAAATGGATGTAGATGTTTGATGTGTCTACGATATTAAGAAACGAAAAGGAAATAACAACTAGGTAGTAAGACAAAAACCGTTGACATTTAAAATAAGAGCATTTTCTCTCTCCTAAAATAAGGTAAAATACATCCGGAATTCCTGCGAAATTCAAGAAATAGGAAAATATGAATCAAAATTTGTTTTATTACCTGAAGAAGAATATATGTGAAAAATGTTTTACACATGAGATCCGGAAAAAATATAGATGCATATGAAAATTTATAAATTCTGGGATAAGAATAAGCAATAAATAGAGAAAATCTGTGCAACCATACGCATGAAGTACTTAGCAGATTTTGAAGTAAACTTTAAATCAAAATTCCTCAAATGACAAACTGATCATGGAATTGAAGTAATTATAGTATCATTAGAGTGCTTTCCTTTTCTCTCCGCATTTGAAACCATCTCACAATATTACTTTGTAAAAAAATAATCTATCACAGCTCACCGCATAACTTCACGCGACTTGATTTTATGAGCTAATAGCAGGAGTGAGCAATTTTTTGAAGGTCACTTAGTGGAAGTGAAGGTAATGGCGGGCCGCATCTTCTAAAATGTTTACATTCATTAGTTAAAAATGCATTTTGGAAAAGATATAAATTATGCCATAAAAATCAATAAATATAAATTAATAGCTAAATATAAATTAATAGATTAATAGTGGCAGTTTTATTTTATTTATTGTGCTTATAGAATCCATAGATAAAGCACATTTAATTTCAGAATCAGTTTAATGAAACAAATGTATCATATCACATTTTCCATAATTTTTTTTCAAATAAGGAGTGAGATTCCTTACTGAATCTCTCATCACAGTTTGCAAGTTAATGCTCGTATCTGTCAAAGAACTTCTATATTTACTCTCGTTGATCTTAAAGCAAAAAAAAAAAAAATGCAAAAAAAAATATGAGAGAACTTTTTCCAAGCAAATTTCTTTACACATGGAGATTTTTCTGCAGACAAAAATTTGTAATAGGGAATCAATGTTGCATCATTAAACGTTTATTTCCCATTATGATCTGACTGCATATCAATAAGCTCAAGCTGCAGATCCTCAGGTAGTGTGTCAATATCAACAATATGTGATAAGAGAGAGAGAATCAAATTTCGGCTACATTTTCGTAAAGTCTAGAAATCTTCTTGCGACCTCGTCCCCCAAACTCAGCAGATAATTCCTAATCTTAGAAGAAACACTTTCAGATACTTTTTGTTTTCATATCGAGGGGAAATGATAAAAATTGCTTCTGGTTGCCTTACAAACAGACCTAGTTTTGCTTCGAATGATTTTATGCAAGGGAAAGAAATCTCAGTTCAAGGTGGATTTTTCTGTTTAAGCGGGTCCCACAAAAAGCTCTTAACCGGCCGCATGTGACCTTCGGGCCATTATTTGTCCACCCCTGCCTAAAAAGATGCCAACGAAGAGTGCTCAGTGCTAATGGAAATACGGAGGTATTGCCATTACTTTTTATCAAAATCTTGTAATTTTTACACACGAAATTTCACTGTTTAATCAATATTTCAAACATACTTACCATTGTTATCGGGATCATCGGTCGTAGTTGCGTACTGCCTCATAAATGGGCACTTGTCGGCGTAAATTCTCATCATAGACGGTCCATAGTTAGCAAGAAACTTAGGATTGAATTCCGAAATAAAAGGGCACTTCAAAGCGGAAAAATTTGCAATTTTTCTGGTGCCTCCTGAAAATAAAAAAAAAAAGTAAGTACGTACTAAATTTTCCCTATTATCTGATCCCCCTTCATTAGATTTGATTGGTTGTTTATTAACGTCGCACTCAGAAGCAACACAAGGGCTGCAGGCAATATTTTCTCTATTGGCAACATCGCAATTCTGAACTTTGGTTAAATGACAATGACGATACTTGAGATGGTTCCAACCTCTCCAAACTTCCACATCACGCATTTGGGAGGACTTGACACCTCGACCAGATTTAATGGTCATCAGACCCGCAACATGGCGGGTCTTTAATGGCATCAGGGCTTGAACCCACGGCTTGACGAAAACAACACCAGCCATGAGTCCGCGAGTATGACCAGTATGCTACCATGATCACAACTGGCAGTCGAGGTTTGAGTGTGCGTGATTTGAAAATTGAGCTTCCTGAATTATTCTCCCATTTTATATTTAATGTCAAGGAAAAGAGAGAAGGAAGGAGATTTTTGATACTTCAATCTTTATTCAAGATACATCTTTTTTTTTTTTTTTTTTTTAAATCCCCCGTAAATGGTTTTAAAATACCTTATAAACTTCCAGAGCTCATCTTCTCTTTTACAAGAAGACAAGCTCGTTTCTATTCACAAGACAAAAGCCTCGTTTTCTTCTCCTGAAACAAACGACCTTCACAGTTTCAAAATATTTAATCTATAAAATAAGATTAAGGTTTTTCTATCATAGAGAGCATACAAGGTATTTTGGACTTTTATTCTGATTCATAAAAACGTTTAAAGTTAAAAATAAAAGAAGAAAAAATCAACAGAATAGTTTCAAATACATGTGACCCATCATGCAATAGTCGGTAGGTTTCGAAATAATATGTTATACAAATTTCTTGTTTTATAAAATACGGAGCTAATATATATATATATATATATATATATATAAACTCAATTATATTTATTATTTTGTAACTTAAGAGTTTGTATTTGTAAAAATAATATAATCAACAAAAATATTACATTTCATATCGTATATTACGTTTTATTTCGAATAAATACATCCCATTTCAAATAACTATTGACGAAGTATCCTAATTTGCATAGCGTTTTTTATCTGAATCCTGGATCTTATGCTCAATTTTAAGGAAAAAGAAATAAAATTTGCTATTTTCAACTGTTTCTTTAAGTCTTTTCTTAATTGTGTACATTTCTAAAACCTCTCGGCTGAGAATGCGATAGTAATTGCTTATTAATGTTGTACTGAGGGTTTATTGGCGACGGACCTACTAATTTTGAGTCTCAGTCAGGTGACGCGGACGACACCTGATTTGGCCCCTCCCTTTTTAGACTTCCACACCAATGGGATGACTTACGACCTCAACCAGATTTAACGTGCATCAGCCCCACAACACTGCAGGTCTTCAACAGTATCAGGACTTGAGTCCATGATTCAATAAAAATAACGCCGGGCGCGAATCATCGGTCATGATCATTAGGCTACCGCGGCCACAACGCTGCAGGAAAAAAATGCTGTATTGTAAGAGATTCTCCATAGTATTTCTACATAATGCTAGATTGAAAACATATGGAATAGAAACCGTGTAATACAGAGGCTGTCAGTTCATAAAAATATATGTTACACCTTTATTTAATAATAATGTTTGTATTATACAATAAGAATTGCTCACCTGAGTTTATCACGGCATTAAGGAAGTGTTGTGCCATAGGTCCAAGTTGATTTGCTAGGTTTCTTGAATTCATAATCTGAAATAAATAAATTATTTATTAGAATAAGAAATATCACTTTATATTATCCTTATTATCGAAAGCTCGAGGTAAAAATTAATAGCAACATAAAAAGAGAGCTTATTGATCAATGATTCCCATTCAATTTGTTCAATTGAAAAGTAAAATTGAGTAATCAAAGTACTAGTTGCGTGGTATTTCGTAAGCATCATATTTCCGTTTCCGTCTCAAATAATTGATAAGAGTTTAACCCAGAATTATAATGAAAATAGATCGTCTGTTTCAATTTTTGGATTTATCAGTCTCTGAGTTATCAGTATCTTTTGGAGTCTCGGGAATATCTTTGGTGCTAAAATTAATTTTAATCAAAATAAACTACGTTAATAATAAATGCAAAATTTAGGTATATAATTTTTACTTGAAATATAAATTATTAAAAAATATTAGTTAAATACAAAATATATTTTTACGGAACATAATTATAATACTCAGAATTTTCCGTAATTGATAGGACGTGTTCGACCTATTTACAATTTTTACTAAGTAGCTGTATTCCTCGCATCACCTAAATGGGTTTCTTTTAAAGTATACAATTCACTACAATCGGATGTCTAATATCATGAAGAAGTTTTGTGTAGGTAAATTTAAGAATGGGCCCTTCAACTTCAAACTGCGACCTCAATATGAGAAAAACATACCTTTAAACGAGATAACATAACTCAGGTAATATATCCCAAATTGTTTACTTGTGAGAAGGCAGATAAAGGTTCATTGAAGGGGACGACTCCACAGCCCTCGTAACTTTATGTATTACAACTTTTTTGATTATTTCTGTTACAACTATTTTGCTTCTTTTCTTCTCTTTTAATGCTCGCCTTTTTCCCCCGCGAAAGATAAAAGTTCTGAAACTGATTTTTACAAATTGTATGACTGAATTTATATCTTCAGTGCAGCTAAGCTTTTATTAAAATAAAAACGGCAAATTAAAGAAGATAATCTGATTTGTTGGTTTGCATTGACGACGCTCTGGAAACAAAATGATGGCTACTGGCTTTGAACCAAGTAACTTATAACAGCGAACAAGTGACAGGAGCGATACTTGGGAGAGTCCTCAGTGGAATCAGATTTTGATCGTGCGACTTCGCAGACATCAGACAGATCGGCAGACATCACTGACTAACAGCTGAACTACTGGAATTATAATATAACTCGAAATATGCTGTTGATATTTCTTCCAACTTTAAATTATAGTAAAATTCATTTACAGCTCATTTTATCGATATGATTTTAATTATTATAATATGAAACTTGTTCATGATTATGTATCTTTGAGTTAATAAAATAATTGATACCATGAAGTAACCACTGAAAATGTAGTGAAGGTTCCTAGGGTACCGCACCTCTCCGTACATTTGTTGCTATATCGGTATTATGGAGAGATTTGTAGAGCTTAGGAAAGAATAACGAAAAAGTGTAAAAGAAATCCAAATAAATATGCATTCCGACAATGTTAAAAATACTCGATTTGGCGGCATTCTGGCTCTGATGCCGTGCTTATCACTTGACTGTAGCTCAAAATTACGAAATCAGTCGCCAATAATCATCATGTTGCATTTAAATGTTACTTTAATAAAACAATCAACCAACCCACAAAATTCTTTTTGTTAGAATGTTAAAAAAAGCATAATCAACAAAAAAAAATTCTCATGAAAATAATTTTTGAGTCTATGTATAAAATTGACTCCATTTAAAGGTCTGAAATGGAGATTAAATATATTCAATGTATTCGTAAAAATATTGCTAATTGACATGATCATTTACACTTTCGTTTAAATTTTTTGTTCGTGGTAATTTTAAAATTGTATATAAATCAGTATTAACTCATTTTTTTTAAAAAAAATCTTTAAAAGTATATGAAAATCGCACCACACTTTATGAAATATATGCTATAGTTTACATATGTCAGATATGCGCTTAATTATTTTTTAATGTCCGCAATTTATCAAAAATTGTGTTTCTAGAGCTCTTTTAAAGTTAATATTAACTGTTGTATAGTATATATTTTCTCACATTAAATCGCTTTAGTTTAAAGCTTACTAATCATAGAGAGAAAATTAAAACATTCTGAGATACATAGATTTCAATTATATTATAATAAAATCATAAAATTCAATTCAATTTCTGGCCTAAATTGTGACTTTCACCTCATTCAGAGACTTGAGATTGTTTAGAAGCGAAATAGAACTATAAAAATAAATTTTAAGACCACGAGACATAATTAGCAGTTTCTTTATAGCCTAGTTTTGTAAATATTTTCGATTTGCTTATAGTTCTGTTGATTTATTTTGAATTAATGTTAAAATATAAATTAAGATCATATGCAATGTAGCATTACAAGAAATTATTACAATTATTTTCTACACGAAAATGATTCAAAACTTTCTCACCAGAATCGGATACTTTATGTATTAAATATTAAAAAAAAAACACACACACACAAGCAATTTTTACAATCTCGTAATTTTCACAGATAATCGGCAAAAGTAAAATTTTAAAATCATTTTTTTTTCAAGATCAGCAAAATACTTTTTAGATCAGTTTTTTAAATTTGTAGTTGGAGGAGAAATCTTTAAACTACTATATCAAACTTATTTATCAGAGTTCTATATCGATGATTAAATTAATAAATATTTCTTTCTATGAATTAAATTAAAATGTTTGCAAAAATTGTAATCAAAACCGTTACACTGTTTATAATATTTTTTAAAATTTCAAATCACGTGGCTTGAAGGGGAAAAAAATGTAGATTCGATGATGATTACTGAATTTGATGTTAAGCTATAAGTTGTACAAAACAAAAAGAAGCCCAGGAATTACATGCATGAAATTTGTATCAGAAAAAGATGCGTTAACTGATTATACATAAATAAAATAAATAAGTTATCGGAAACGTATCTATACTTAAGAGATTACACTTAAGGATTGTAAAAAAAAAATAATTTAAAAAATATTATGTAATCGGTTGATTATTAAATTATTTATGTATATTTCACGATTTTAAAGAAATTAAGATTGCAATTGAGTAATCAGCAATGTTCATATCATTAACTTACGGACAAAACTATAGTAAATAATTATTGAAGTATTAATTCCTAAATAATGCCATAATTATTAGGAATAAATTAGGAATTAATTGTAAAACCCATTGTGAGAGAAGTCGTAATGTAAAAGAAGAATACCAAAATAAGGGAAAATTCCGACAAGCGACACAAAATGGTGGATTGAGAAAGATAATTCACGGTGAAAAATGTTAAGAAAAATCGGAAATACAACTGAGAATCTCTTTGCATGTAAATGGTGAATTATGGAAAAATTGCATTGCACTAGTCTTTCATCATTTCCTGTAAATGAACAGTAGATTCGGGAGAAGTGATTGTCTTGTCATTTCTAATGAACAATTTTTATTCTCTCGATTTGACAGAGGAGTTGATTTTTGGTGGAAACCCAATAAATGCTTTCTTTTCAAATGTATTGTTCCATCAATGAAATTCAAAGATGTTTCAAAAATGTCCACGTCATAGATATCTTCTTTCATAAAAGTATTTCATTGTACAAGCTTTTCATCATTTCCCATGAATGAACTATAATGTCGGGAGTAGTGCTTTCTCCTTCATTTCAAATACACATTTTAAACTCTTTCAATTTGACGGAATTGCTGAATTTCGATGAAAACCTAATTAATGTTTTCGTTTCAGTTTTACTGATCAATCAACGAAATTCACAAATGGCTTAAGAATGTTCATGTAACAAATACCTCCCATAGACATGTATTGTACCAACAAAAGACATATTAATATTCTATGGCACATTTTTAAAGTGAAGTGAATATAAGACTATAGAAATATGAGGCTGTATTGTTGTAATTTGTTTATTTTTCAAGAATGGGGCTAGGTGAAATGGTCCTTCTGCTTAAAACTCAACGACCTTCGAAATGTATTGCAGTTTTCTGGATGATTCAGCTCTGCAAATAAGGTGGTAATTTTACATATCTGATCCATTATCAACATTTCATAATGCATGTAAGACTGATTTTGTGAAAATTACTCTCAGCAATAGTATTATCCATCCTTAAAACCTAGATTTAATTGTACATATGTTTGGAAATAATTCAACAAACGGTTACCAAAATCGCTCGAAGCACCGTTTTTTTTTTTTTTTTTTTTTTTTTTTTTTTTCCCTCTAGAAATAATTTCACACAAAGAATGGGGAAATATTTTATTAACAACTTCCGCAAAATCGTTGAAGGTATGCCTTGAGCTGTTTCTGCTACTTTGGAACAAAAATGAAACAACGAGTTGATTGTCAAAATAGAGATATTTTCGTCTACAAACAGGAATCATTTTTTGCTGTATCTTTTTTCTCAAAGTCATCGTAGCACTTTAATTTCAGAACAATATTATCATGAAAATTATATGATAACCAAGCTTTCTTCGTAGATTCATTGAAATATAATTTCCCTAAATTTATTTCACGGAACATTATGAGTGCATTTGTAAAAAAAAAAAAAACTTTTCCAGTGTCCAATAGTCCCCCATTTCATAACAATTTAAAGTAATTAAAATAACTATTACGTATATTATTAAACTGAATCTGATTCGTGTACATTCAACAAATAATAATATTTTAAAAGAACACCTTTTTAAGAAAAATTAAACGAAATTTGTCAACAAAAGTAGAAGTGGCAGTGATGACTGCCACCCTCATCTCCCTTCCGGCGAGAGCCATAGAGAGAATTCTACAGAGGTTATCTCTTTCCCCCATCCAAAGCCTTACGATGTGCAATTGTTTGAGACAAATCCACTGCAGGGCGTGAAAAAGACCCGTCCGACAAAACGTGGACGAAAGGAGGAAAATATACAAGCAGAGGAGCCAAATGAAGCAGCGGACACAGATCGGAGATTGACAAAAAAAAAAAAAAGAACTGGAAGACGTGACCCACATTCGAGATATTATTTGAATGCAACATAATTACTGGATGAGAAAGAGATTAATATTAAATTTAAATACTCACTGCCATTAAACTTAATTCATTAAAAGGCGTGCCGTCCTTTCTAGATAGTAAATAGTCCCACTTAAATATGTAAAAAAAAACACCTGAAATTATGTATTTAATACATAAGAATCAAAAAAGAACAGAATAAGTTTTATATACATTTTTTTTCAAATGAAGCTTAATTAAAAGTTACCCAACGATAAAAATGTTTTGAATTAATTGCAATACAATTGAATTTATCCATCTAATCATTTAAGTATTTCTATTATGTTGCCTTGACAACCTAATTTGTAAGATTAAAATTAATACATTATTAAAGTATCGGAAAAAATGTTTTATATATATATACACACACACATATATGACAGGGCAATTGAAAAGTCCCCGGCCTGACACATAGATAGCGCTACTAGAATTAAATCCATATGTTTTTTAGTTAGCCCTAACCCTCAAAAGATGCGTGTATAAATTTGACAGCTGTCGGATCATTAGTTTGTGAATTATAGCAGTTTGAATGAAGCAACTTTTGTTATTGTGAAAAAAATGGATAAAAAGGAATTTTACGTGTTGATAAAATATTACTTTTGAAGGGAAAAAATACAGTTGAAGTGAAAACTTGGCTTGATGCCGAGTTTCCGGACACTGCCCCAGGAAAATCAACCATCAAGTATTGGTATGCTAAGTTTAGACGTGGTGAAATGTGCAACGAAGACGGTGGACGCCCAAAAGAGGTTGTTACCGACGAAAACATTAAAAAAATCCACAAAATGATTTTGAATGACCGTAAATTGAAATTGAATGAAATAGCAGATACTCTAAAGATATCAAACTGAACTTGTACATCATATCATTCACGAATATTAAATATGAGAAAGCTCTGTGCAAAATGGGTGCCGCGCGAGCTCACTTTTGACCAAAAACTACGACGAGTTGATGATTCGGAGCAGTATTTGAAGATGATCAAGCGTAATAAACCCGAGTTTTTGCGTCGATATGTGACAATGGATGAAACATGGCTCCATCATTTCACTCCGAAGTCCAATCGACAGTCATCCGAGTGGACTGCACACGATGAACCCGTTCCAAAGCTTGGGAAAACGCAACAGTCGGCTTGCAAGGTTATGGCGTCTGTATTTTGGGATGCGCAAGGATAATTTTCATTGACTACCTTGAAAAAGGAAGGACCATCAACAGCGACTATTACATAGCGTTATTGGACCGTTTGAAAAACGAAATCGCCGAAAAACGGCCGCATTTGAGGAAAAAGAAAGTGCTGCTTCACCAAGACAATACACCGTGTCACAAGTCAGTTAAAACGATGGCAAAAATCCATGAATTGGGCTTCGAATTGCTTCCTCATCCACCGTATTCTCCAGATCTGGCCCCCAGCGACTATTTCCTGTTCTCAGATCTCAAAAGAATGCTCGCTGGGAAGAAATTTTCGTCGAATGAAGAGGTGATCGCCGAAACTGAGGCCTATTTTGAAGCAAAGGACAAATCGTACTACAAAAATGGTATCGAAAAGTTGGAGGGTCGCTATAATCAGTGTATCACCCTTGAAGGGAATTATGTTGAATAAAAAAAAAAAACTAATTTTGCCAAAAAAATTGTGTTTTACTATGGTAGGCCAGGGACTTTTCAGTTGACCTGTTATATACATACACTAAGTTTCAAACAATTTGAATCAATGAAACATGCCTTATTTAAAAATATATTGACGATAAAACAGTGAAAAGAGTAAAAGAAAATTTAATCAATTGAAACGAAAATTGAAAATCATATTATTGTATTCAGTTATAAATTAAACTTGGACAACCAAAACTAATTCTCTAAATAGTTCTATAATTAAGGAACAAGCATGATTTAGCAAAGTATGTTCAAGTCAATATCCTAGAAAAATCCTAAGGCACCTTTTTTTTTTAACAAGGTACTCTCAAAGAATTTTTCTTAAGATTAAAGGTAACTTCACTAATTTTACACTATAAAGCCATCCAAAATATCTTTTATGCAATTCTGGGCTGGAAAAAGCCAAAGTCAAGCATCCCAATTTGCTCTGATATGGAGATTTAGAGTCGTTGGCTCAGGAGCTCCAGTAAAGCCTGTCAACCTATTACAGAAATTTGAAAATGACCCAGCTTTTGATAGAAATCTGACAGGGTTCATTTATCATAAATATTTTTATCTCCGTAGTTGCGAAAATGCTTTTGAAGTGAAATACCACACCTTGGATTTCATTCATGAAATTCGGAAACTCCACCTTTTTTTATATAAATTTTAACTTCTCAATAGAACAACTTCTTTTCTTTAAAACTTTTTCCGGCTTTGCTAGAAAAAAAAATAGCTGAACAAATAGCTTCTATTCCAGCTCTCTCGGTCAAATCAATTACAAAATTTAGTTTAAACCTTACAATGTTCCAGATAATCTTTTTTTCCAGTTGTGATGTATTTATGCTATACAGATACCAGCGCATTGTTATATTTTCGTTCCTATTGACGGCTGGATTTATCTCCTACTCTCACCTGAATTCACACCAACGGCTAAATGGTCAAGGTAACCAGATGTTTTGAAATTGCGGAAATAATCATTGCTCATATCCTTTTGACAGTCTTTGAAAAGTAGAGTAATAAGAATATTAATGATTATTTTCTTTATAAAATAGGTTAAGAGCTTTTGTCTTTTTTTTTTTTTTTTTTTATATTTTCGATAAGTTTTCATTTTCAAACTATTAACTCTGAACGTTTTTTAATGGGTTTTCTTTAACTCACATTGTAACTTTGTCTGGGGCAAAACTTTGAAAGCTTTTTTCTCACATTTTGAAGAGCTCGATTGAGCTAAAATTTTCTATACACGATGGCTTAGGAAAACAATACAGTAATTTAGTTATGATTAATAAGAAATGATTAAGACTTATTGTTTGAAGAATTAAATTTCACGCCAAGTTTCTCGCCAAGGAGCCAAATGGCGAGAAACATGTAACTATGTCTGGGTTAAAACTTTAAAAGCTTTTTTCTCCCATTTTAAAGTGCTCGATTAAGCTGAAATTTTTTATACACGATTATTTTGGATGATAATATAATTATTTAACTATAATTAATAAAACTAATTGATTAAAACTAATTATTTAAAGAACTAAATTTGACTCAACGCTCCATTTCGCTCTTAAAATGCAAGGTATAAAAACACTATGTTACGTAAGGTGTGAAGTTTGAAAGAAAACTCATGTTTAAAAAACCCGTTTTTTACCGGTGATATTTAAATTCTTAATTGACGTGTGTATGATCATAACACATGTTTTTTTTTTTTAATTATTATTATTTTTTTTTGTATCTATACAATCTAGTTTTATTAAACAGTTTTTATTTCATAATGAATAATAATTTAAACATTTCTTTTTAAAAGAAAGATATCGCATTTATCATTATATGAAATTAGTTTCAAAGATATTTAAATGAAAAATCACACAAGCATTATATATATATATATATATATATATATATATATATATATATATATATATATTGCGCTTTTCGTGATTTTTTTGTCACTAATCTCGGGGATTTTATAATAATTTGAATTGAATAAAATCACAATTTCTTTCCAACCAAAATAAAACGTAATTAGGCAAATCAGATGATGATAGAAGTGAAGGGAATTAAATTAGAGATAATGATATATAAATAAAATTGAATTAAAGGAAAATGAAGGAAAATCGAAGATAACGTCCGAACGATATGTGACTGAGAGTTGTATTAAAGCATCGCAGTTAATATTTTTGAAGTAGGAAGATATGAAGCGAAAGATAAAGTATGAAGCGAATCTTATTCAAAGTATGAAGATAAGAATCGACTGTTAATGTTAAGTGATTGAATCAGAACAAGTGAAATGATAAACTAAAAGTTAATAAGTTGATCATACTTTAGAATTGAGGAGTTAAGAGGGATTCGAGAGAGAGCGATCTTGTCTCAGTGATAAATAAAGTATTTTATCTTGTTCTTACGTATCTAAATTGTAGTCTCGTATTTAATAAATGTTTAATTAGATCGAACAATGGCAATAGAATTAAATAATGAAAAAAGAGCATTACGATACAATATTCTTATTTTGTAATTTAAATATATCTATGTTTTGATTCTAATAATAATCAACATCAAAATTAAATTTTAATAAAAAAAATTAAAGTATCCTTTACAGTGTAAACAAGTATAAAATCTACAAAATACATAGGGAACAAGATATACAATTCTGAAGATTATACTCGTGTATCAACTCTAACTAAACTAAGAAACTGAATTCAAATAAATTGTAAGATGCGAGTAGGGCCAGTAAAAATCAAAAGCCTAAAGAAGAGGGGAGTATAATTCGCAGATATTTTAATAAAGAAATAAATACACTTCCCCTGATGAAGACGGAAACTTTCATATTTCTAAACAAATTCAAAGGTTACTAAAAATCCTTCCATTTTCCTTAAAGCATTTTTGTTCATTTTTTTTCCATCGATAAAATAGTGCTGTCTGACAGGCAGCTGCAGTTAAAATTTTTGTTGGTCACGAATTTCTTTTTTGATGCTATGTCCAATCAAAATCTAGACATCATGTGACTATATGTAGTAATTCGAATTATATTATGGAGAGAGATCACTTACTTCCTTATTTGGCAGAATATTCAAAACTATTTGATCTAAAGAAATTTAAAGATAATTCTCAAAAAAATAAAATAAAAAAAGAATGTATATTTTTGTGTTTTAATTGGTGTTTTCAGATGCAACCACATTAAACCGTGAAATAATTAGATTACAAATAATTTTGTTACAAATAACTCATTAAATTACAAATAACTTTAAGCATTCACTTCAAAAAGCAATGTGATGAATTAATAATCTTTTTAATTTCAGGAAATAAAACTTTAACACGCTATTCCAAATGGGAAATTCAATGCACATTTTTTTTCTTGTAGGATATGAGCATACTAGTGGAACAAGCTGTGTTTATATAACATTTTAAGTAACATTTACTTTATTTTTCAAATAAGAAAATTAAAACTTATTTGAAAAATAAAGTAATTATATAAAGTAATTTTACTATTATTCACATTTGTTTAAATGTGAATAACATTAATATTACACCAAACCATAAAAACTCTTTTGAATATGCAGCGGAAACATCAAGAACAATGGTTTTTTCCCCCCTATTTTAATGCAAGTTGATTCAGAAAGAGCACTAAAACTTAGCAAGTCAGTACCTTATTGTTGAGTTGTTAGCATAGGTCTGGAATTCCTGTTTTCTTTCATTACGAGCTACGTGGTAATGCAAAATTCTTAAATTATCTTGTTTCTAGAGAAATTACCAAGTCAAATCGTGTAGTTCAACGGCAGCTAAAATTGTCCAATGATATTATGTGGTTTAATACCAGGCTTATACCTGACATTACCAAGAAAGATAGCTTGACCTCGGAATTTACAAAATCGCGAGCAAATGAAAACATTCCTCAAATTGTATCAGTGGTCGAAGAGATACCAGGTATCATCAGCCGTATCGAGACACAAGTCTGAAATAAGTATTAGATATATCAGTAATTGATTTCGACCTTTTAGCTTGACATTCCAAACATTCTCTAGAGGTATTTCTCCTTTCTTGGGCATTCGGTTTAGAGCAAAGATTCGAGTTTATAATCGTTTGTTAGGAAAGCTTGTTTTCTAAGTCAGCGTACGGTCAGTTAAAATCACATACTCCAGTTTTATGTCTGTAATTGGGAGTACATTCCATAATTAACTATGTAAAATAGCAATTTACAGATCATTATTAATATGTGACCATTTGCATGCAGTTTTACCGTTAAGAATTTTTAATTTCGAACGTTATTCTGATGAAATATCTAAAAAAACGATGACATTCACCACTTTTTTTAGTACAAAATTTAACTATTTCTGTTATACGTTTGTTAATAAATGGAAAGTTTTTAATATTTTTTTTTTGTAAATGTCAGCATATTTATATAATTATTATGGTAAAATGTCACTTCCTAATTTTTTGAAAAATGTACCTAGTTTTTTTGTTGTTGCTCTATGAGTAAATTATCCTCTATAGATAACTTCTAGTTTGCCATCCGGTTCACCAAGCCTATATATTTTACGATCTGGCCCTTTAAAAAATGTTTGCCTACCCATGATCTAAATAATAGTTATGAAATTGAAATATAAGTTTTTATTTTACGCTTCAATGTAGGAAATGAAATAGCTAGTTAAAATGTAGCACAAAAGAGCGTTTTATTTTACTTTATCCGTTATTTCATGAAATAATGTGGTATTTCGTAAAATAATGTTTTAACTAAAAAATTTGTTTAACATTGTTTCAACGTTAAGACTAACATATTCATTTCATTAAAAAGTTGCCTTTTTTCTGTTATAAGTATTTTTTAATATTTATTCTGAGAGAATTACAAATTCCTTCTACATCTGTAGAAATTATACAAAAGTTAATAATTGTTTGATAGTAATTATTAATTATTTAATTGCTTGGTATTGTTACAGGAGTTAAATCCTTCAAGGACTTAACTTGAATCTATTGAAAACTATTGAAAAAAACAAAAACTATTGAAAACTATTGAAAAAAACAAAAACTATTGAAAACTATTGAAAAAAACAAAAACTATTGAAAACTATTGAAAAAAACAAAAACTATAGAAACCTATTGCCATTCTAAATTTATTAAGATTTAAAATTGAAAGAATTTTTAAATTAAAAATATGAAAATCCGTAAAATTCTATGAGAAATAGCTGAAATTTTATGCAGAATGCTATGAAGAATCAGGAAGGAAAAGTTTGTCAGAAGCAAGAAGTTTTATCCGTCAGAGACAGACCAAAGCGCTCGTCCTCTCAGACAACTTCTTAAAGAATGCGAACGAGATACCTAAGTGATCTTTTCACCCCACTCCAAGGAGTTACCAGTCTTCGATAACGCCCCACCTCCACCCGAGGTACCAAAACGGCCTCTCTCTATTTTCAACCTTTCTCCTGTATCTACAAATATATAAAAACTTTTATCGTGATTAACGAAACACAGCTTAATTATTTTCATATTTTAATTGTATGATCAAATTATTTGTTAATTATGTTACTACTATGTAAATTATATAAAATAAATAATTTTATTCATTCTTTTTTTCCTTAGCAACCTACTCGAAATTTATATTAATGATCACAGCTATATGTATGTATATTAATATATAGTTAAAGAGGTAGTTAATATTTTATCATTCCGATTAATATAAATTATTCTAACATTCGCTTCGTTACCAAGATCGAATTATCATTTGTTATTTTACGAGTCTGCAGAGTCCGCTTATGGTTAGTTAACAGTACTTAAGCTTCTTTATCTCGTCATTTAATATGATAAAAATGATACAGTTTATGTTTTGGATTTGATAATTTTGTCAGAATGTATATGATTACTATGATATAAAATTATGTTTCCAGGAACGTTACTTGATCTTTAAGAAGTAAAAATAAATAAATGAAAGTAAAAGTTGCTATTTAAAGCCTTTTTTCAGAGTTCAAGTACTTAAATACATCAGGAATTAGATTTCATCTCTGCAATTTTGCTGAAACTTCCCGAAAATTGTAAAATATTTAGAAACTGAAGCGCGTGTTTCACTGTTAAATTTGACCCAAAAAAAAATTCTCAATCGTGAATTATTTTTCTTTGTATCAAATCTTTCTTTTTTTTTTTTTCTTTTTTTTTCCAATTTTATTAATTTAAGTAATAAAAGCTTTTTAAAGAATCTTCTCTGCACAGTAAATTTAAGGGAATCAAATTTTGAAAAATACTTCTTTAAGGTCTTTGTGTATTTTGATTATATTACATTTGTCTTCATTCTTGAGTGACTAAATACATATAAATAGCACCTAAACATGATTGCTTATTAGAGACGCACTGAGAAGCAACACGAGGGATACTGGCAACGGGCCTCGTAATTTTGAGCCTTGGTGAAGTGACGAGGACGACACCTGAACTGGCCCCTCTCTCTCCAAACTCCCACACCATTTCAACGGGAAGACTTTGTACGTCGACAAGATTTAATATGCATCAATTCCTCGCTTTAGTGGCATCAAGGCTAGAACCGACAATTCGACGAAAACAATGCCGGCCACGAATTCGTGACCAGTACCACGACAATAGCACCTAAAAGTTTCAAATCTAGGGAACATTATACTTATATATATATATATATGTGTGTGTGTGCGTGTGTGTGTGAGTGTGCGTGTGTGTGTGAGTGTGCGTGCGTGTTTTCATTCCCTCCTGAAAAAAAACTGCTGTTTCATTGATTCATTTAACAATTTCTTGTTCACATGTTTTAATTTTTCTTGCTACAAAATATCAGAGCGAATAATATTTTTTTATGAAAATTCTATTAATAGGGAAGTGCACATTAGGATATTTCAGTAATTCCCAAACTTTTTTCAATCCATGCATCCTTTTTGAACTAATGTTTCCCCATGGGGAAGTCGATGCTAGACTAAGTATAATTAAGAGAGAGAAAATGAATACGAGTAAAACACTTACAACACCAGAAGCACAAGATGTAGGTATAATGAATTCAAACAGTTACTTTATTGAAAATAAATCATTCGTTTCTTATTTATTTATTAACATTAAATTAATAAAATGGATGGACCTGTAGAGAGAGAGAGAAAGAGATTGCCACACATCTCCTCAAATCTTGAAATCAAACAGGACGCAACCAATTTCGTTCCTTTTTTTTTTCTTTACTTAATCACAGCGACCACCGAAATCCCAACTTCACATGAACAAAATGTCTAAATTAAATTAAAATCCGCTTAGCTTTTTCACTTAGGAATATTCATCTTAATACTGATATTGAAAGTTAGTGAATCCACAGGCAACTTATCGTTTTTTCCATTCTGAAAGTATTTCTTGCACCAGCTGTGGTAAGGGTCTTTCATAAACGGATTTTATATCTTGAGAGAAATCTTGTCATTGGTTGAAGGGGTTCTTTCGTTATCTGCTCTCTCTCTCGCAACGTTTATTACTGTTCAATAAAAACCGGTCTACCATTAAATAGACAAGATTCACGAAAATATTTATCTGACGTCACAAACGAGTGCTAATGCAACACTGCATGAAATCATGTATATCCAGACACAAACAACCAAAATAATTCGATTTGTCATGAAAAAAAAATCTGGAATTTTCGTAGAACGCTAATTAGTAACGAACACCTAGAAAATTCGAAAAGCTGTGAAAATTACTTTTAATTTTCGCAAAACTGCATCCAGTAGCAAAGAAATTTTAAGATTTATCTATTCAAAGAATTTTATACCAGCTTCTATGTGTGTCTAATCTTACTACATCGAATTCGCAAACAAAAATATATTAATGAAAGTTTTTTTCAAGATGTCGTAGCTTCCCAGGACGCTACGGCGCACTATTTGGGAGTCGCTGGTATAGTTGTTGAACTTCATTAAAAACTAAAACACTGGTAAATTTCGTGAACTTAATTGGTACATTTGTTGAACTAGAAAAAAAATTGTGGGATGTGCAATACACACACACACCAATTACCGATACGATGGGATTTCGTAAATATTTAATTGTTACTTATAAATAATGAATATACCCGGATACAATTTACTCTAAATAATTAATTGATTCTTTTGTACACAATGTTGTAAAATTAAAGCTATTAATGTTGATTTGTTTGGTTTCAGGAAACCACAGACTGAAGTCACGCGCAGGATGAAGAAGATAGAATTCAGTCGCTAAGTTCTACAATGACGGACTGTAAAAGGTTAAGGCAACAGATAGAAAGAGAAGTATAACTCTGGAAGGTAACTATCTAGAAAAGATTTAAGAATAATATATATAGAGTTGCTATCTCGATATTTTTCAGTAGTAATTAAAACTTTACTATATTACAGGTGACTTCAACCTATCAAAACCAAACAAATCAAATTCCTGAAACCAAACAAATCAACATTAGCAGCTGTAATTTACAACATTATGTACTCAAGAATCATTTAAAATACAGAATAAATTTTATTCAAATATCTTCGCTATTTCTTGGTAATAATTAAACCTGGATGATACTCCTCCATGTAATATACATATTCGTTTCTACTGAATTACAAGTTTGACAAATACTGTTCTTCTGTTCTGTTAAATCCCTTTAAATGTTTTGTTATTATTTTTACACAATTTATTGCTTTTATGATGAATTCCATTTTAGAACGCTGGGATAAATAGTGAAAAAAAAATTGATAAATGTTTTCCGAAGCGAATATGATAAGAATTGCTTGTAATTTTTTTGAAATTAGAAATATCAAAACATAGAGAATTAATCAAAGAAATAAAGATAGATTTATTAAAATAACATTTTTTTCAAAAATGTTGTGAGTTATTATGGATATAATCAAAAGATGTGTGAAAAAAAAAACGACTTTCAATTGCACGTGTTATTCGACTATTCTATGTACAGGTATTAAATGCGAGCTTATATAATCTATGAGCGACAGGAAGATTACGTAAGTTGTTATTACGTAAGTGACAGATATTATAAACCGTTAAATTAATCGGTCTCTTCTAGGACAAGGTTAAAGATTTTATGCAAATTGATACTCATCAACATTTTCAGCTTTAAATATTCAGAAACATTTTTATTTAAGAAATAATATCACAGAATGAGAACGAGTAACGAATAATAAGGATATTTTTTTGAATATGGAATACATTACCGGCACAAAACTGCAAAAGTAGAATCTGCTATCTTTGTTTATGTTACTACTTTTGCGTTACTATTTTTCTGAAAATATCAATGAATGATTATTATTTCTAAATATGGAATATGCATAAAGGCGTGGAAATAAATACACCTAACTTTTTTCATTTTTTTAAATTCCGAACTTTTGTCATCATAAGTGAGATGCAACAAACACATGATGACATTTTTTTGTCAACTTGTAAAATGTCTTTTCTAATGAATGAACATTTCTAAGTTACATTTTCAGATAATTTTCATTTTTACATCCATCCCAAAAACAGTACTTTTAATAGTCCGTAGTTCTCATCGTAGCTGATCGAAAGTGGTTAAAAGGAAACTAAACAATGATGTTAATATATTAATTGTGTCGCTTAATTTACATGGTAAATTAACTTTTAAAAAGAAAAATTTTAGTTATGGAGGACCATTTCCTTACAGAATTAAGCAAAGAATCTCAAATAACCTATGTTCAAAATTTCATTTAAATTTAAACATTAGGAACAATTAAACAAGAGGAAAACTATTAAGGGTTCAAATACATAAAGTAATCATATATCCTGTGTTTAGGTAGTCTGTCCCGTAGGTCACATGCACATATTCAAGACTCTGAAATGTCTGTTTTCAGATAAAGCAACTCACTGTAACGATTTTAAAATCAGGCTCTAATTCAAGGGTATTTTCTGCTTCCTGTTGTGATTAAGTTGTGCATTAGTGGAAAAATATAATTTCAGGTGCAGTTTAATTTTTTCTTTTTTGTATATTTATTAACGTCGCACACAAAAACTGTTGAATACTGTTGACGACGGACCAATAATATTGAACCTCGGTCATGAACCTGATCTAGCTTCCCCTTCCACACCATGAAGGACTTGGAACCTCGTCAGATTTGATGTGTATCAGCTCAGCTGGTCTTCAATGGCAATGGGTTTGAACTTCAAGGAAAACACAGTTCCAGCCACAAACTCTCAGCCACTCGGCTATCACGGCTACTCGTAGTTCTTAAAGACACGTAATTTACCAAAGTAATTGTTAAGAAATCCTGTCAAGAATTTCATTCTATTATTCGTAATCAACGAAAGGCATACTTAATCGGATTTGTTATTGAGAAAAATATAAAATTACTTGAATAATTTATTTTCCCATGTTTATTCTGCAATAAAAAATAAAAATATGAAGAAATGTGCATTTTCTTGAATACACATATTATTTAAAATTTAGTAAATGTCCCGTTTTGAAGGTCAAATAAGTGGTCAAATTAATAAATATAATCTAAAATTTAGCACATGCACGGTTAGAGGGGGGAATGAACGGTCTCGTTATTTGTACACAGTATTATCTCGCGCAAACGATTCATCTATAAAATGGTTAACATTATTTTTTAAACAACATTTCTTTAATAATGTGGCTTATGATCACTTTTTACTTTACAACTTTTATTACTTTATTTTATTTTAATATAATAAAGCATTTTTAAAGCATGTTAGTTCAAAATAACATTCATAATTATGTCTTATTTTCAAGCATCACATAATAATAGAATCAATAATTTAAAAGTTATGAACTACTATATGTGTATGTGCTCTTTAAGGAGCTCTGAACGGGAACTTTATTATTATTATTATTATTATTATTATTATTTCATGAACTCTTTGAGATTATCAAAAGAAATTCTGGGTTTAGGTGTCTCATGATGTAGAAAATCCAAATATATTAAAAAATTTGGTGTGTCTTAATTCATTTTTTTTATCTCAAATGGGCTTGATAATACTTTAATATATTCCATATTCTTTTTGTATAATATTTTTTTTTTTAATTTTTTATACCAGTAAAATAGAAAAAAAATAACTATCAATCTCTTAGAATAAGGAACTTCGAAAAATATTGAATAGAAAATTCGATATAATTTTTTTTTTGAGAGACAAGTTAAATATAAGATACCTATTTTTAGGACTTCCGTAACTCAAAACTTTTTTGAGCAGACTTTTGCGAAATTTGAGATTTAAACAAATGCTATGATCAGAATACAGTTATTGTTCATATGTATTTAAGCAATGTAAAGAGCTTTGACAAGCTCAATAAAACATCAATTAAGAGAAAATGTATGTCCAGATGTATGTTGCTATTGTTTTATTTTTGCTGGATGTGATAAAGTTAAAGTTCAATACAAAAAAACAAATCACTTTCGGCTTTTATTGTTACTTGAGTTACGTATGACAGTTTCCTTTTTCAGAATTGCTTTCACAAGATCCTAACACTATTAGTTCAATTATAAAAACATGTCATGCCCACAGAGCAACAGTCTTTTGTTCTCATTGACATTTACTTTTCAAATTTAGAAAAATAGTCTTTCAAAGATTAATCTCACAAATGTTTCATTTGTACTATTCTTACAATTTTCTGATTGCAGAAATTGTTATTGTTATAAAGAGCTGCACTAAATGTCAAAGAGATGAACGGAAAAATATTTTGTTCAGACTATAAAAAAAATGAAATTTCTGAAACAGAATCATTACAAACTATGACTGTCCAAAACTTAAGTACAGTAAATAAAAAAAAATAGCTCAAAACAAATGTACGTCAAATTACCAATTGCGTGAAAAATAACATGTGAACTTACAATATATTTATCTAGATATGTATTGAAAAGATAAAAACATAGAAGCACTAAAATCTCTGATACATTTAAAAGTTTTTTTTTTTAAATTTTCCATATCATGAAATAAAAATACAATATTTCAATGATAATGAATTAACTCAGCAAGCGATTATTATTTCTTGTAGATATAGTTTCCTTTTCTTTTAAGTCACACTACAAATTATTTATTTATATGCAATAAATAATTGAAGAATTACAATAAAACAAAGCTTCATCTTCGGAATAATAAAAAAAAACCACTTCGGTACATAACCCATTTCCTTATCAAAAAGGGCAAGATAAAAGAAACCATTCAGTTCTAAAATTTAAAATATATCTCTAAAAATGAATTTTAATAATAATAAAAGGCATTCGATTATTATTTCTCTTTTGTATTTTCTTAGTTCTTTTGACAGATTAATATTTGCTAAGCATTATTCTATTTAATGTTGCACTCATGTACGTTTTTCTTTGTCTATTCAAATTCGAATTAGTAAATTTTTTCCGATGTTTAAAATAACACGAGTTATATATTCCAAAGCATGAATGGAGTTGCTTCTCCAAAGTGTTATGGAATTAAGCTTCTTGACGTGATTTATTCCTACGATCAAGATACTTTATTTATACAAGTGGTATGGATTTTAGTCGCTTCAACGACATAACTTCCAGTTGTGATTTATTACGCTATTAAATATCTCTTATTTGCTCAGGAGGCTTGGATCAGAGAAATAACTCAGTATCTGCGATTTAACTTCCCTGTTTGCTAAAGTGGTTTGGATCTAAGTATCAAATCTTTTTTCTTTTTATTTCAAAGTGAACACAGATAATATTTTCACACTGGATAATTTTATTTCTCTTAAATATACCCTGCAATAGAGGTAATAGCAAGAAAAGTTTTGATTTCAATTTTCGTTATACAAGAAAATAATTTTGAATTTAAGTTACAATGTGACAGTTAATGCTATAGTTATACAGTAATGGTATTTTTCTCTTATGATATTTTTACTTTTGCACGGATAAAGAAGAAAATTCTTTTGATTGAAATTATATGAACTGTATTAAATGCTTAGGTATGAATTATGCAAACTAATTAAAAGCAGTAGTATTTTTTGTCATATTTATATTTAGAACAATCATTTAAGGATAATGATAAGGTTTGCTTGCACAGAAAATTCCTCAATCGAAATATTCTAAAGAAATTTATATCTAAAAGGTGAAGAATATTCTCCAAATTAACAATGTATGTTACTCTTTATGAAGAAACACACACACACATACATATATATATATAAATATGATTTTTCTTATTAGTTTGATAACATAAATACTGCTCACCCCCTTCTTCTTCTTTTTTTTTTTTTTTTTTTGCTTTTTAAAAATTATAAATGCGTTCCTCTTCTGCTTTTCCCAAAATAATTTATGTAACTAATCTTGTAATCTTACGGAATTCTACTTTGTTAATTTGGTTTACATAATTTTTTAATATATATATATAATATTGCAGCATTTTTTCCGCACGTAAATAGAAAGAAGAATATTCAGAGAATATTATCTTTATTTCACTCGTTGCGTTTATAAATCACATTTTTTGGAATCTTATCCTTTTCCCAATCATCCATTCAATTACATCCGATGACAGCGAAATTAAAATTGTTTTTCAATTTTCTTCTCATATAAATGTTTTTTTCGTTTCATTAACATTTTAAATTAGTCTTTTTAATAATTATTTAAGAGTTACTCGAATAGTTTTTAAAGATATTAAAAGGAACTGGATAAAAGACAACTGCTAAAAAAAATTATTCTCATATTTATGAACAGAATGCAAAAAAGCCAAAAATCTCGCATGAGGTCATTGAGCTTGCAAACCTGTAAGCGATTTTCAGTTTTACAGTTTTCAAAGAAGTTATCAGACATTTGCATGAAAATAGAATAAAATCTGCATAACAATGCATTAAGGTAATCTAATTTTCTTATGTTATGAACCATAAAAGTCTTTAAAGGTATTAAATTAGAAAATCACAATTTAAAGAAATCTCTGATATATGTGTATATATCTATACAAACATTTGAATATTTTTCTAAGAATGAAATCGAATAAAATACATATGTAAAAAATATAAACGTAAAATTATCGCAATAACAGTACAGAAAAAATCAATAATTTTATTTTTTTTAAATTAAAATTTAAATTTATGTCAATGTATTTTTAAATTTTCTAACAAAAGTTTTAGGGATTCAATGACAGTCAAACACATTGAGCAGAAAGTGAAAACGAGTCACCTAAAAATATAGCTAAACTATACAGAAGTTCAAAAAAGTAGAAGATAATCAGGTAGAAAATATTAATTATATATCAAACTTATCCAGAAAAAAAAAATACTTTGCCACCTCAACACGATATGACTGTTAAACAATCTGTCATAAAATAAAGAACCCGCAAGCCAAAACAAAACGGAAACTTACCGCAGATGTGTGGCCGGAACCAATAAGCAAAATCAAATGTGCTCCAAACAGTGACAATTAAACAAGCAAGAATTCTACGTAAAACAATAAGCGCTGGGAAGGAAAAGTAGATTTCGAGGTGAACGAAAGTCGTTCCGGATGGAACTAATCTGGAGGAAAAGAACGACACTTTTGAAGTTCGGAACAGTTGCTCGCTTTCTGACCCTATTCACCACGTGACCGCAGGCGATTTGTGACGTAGACAAGATTGGTCTGTTTTCCTAAGTAGCACAGTCTTGCAAGATCGTACTGTCAGTGTAATGACATTTCCTTATCCAGTTTTAGAATGATTTCATAACTTTGTAAATGATTTAAAAAAAAAAAAATGCAGCTAATGGAAGTTGTAAAAGTGCTCCGTTAAGAATAATATATAAGTATGGGAATTAAACTCATTTGAAGTATTTAGAATAATGTCTACTTTTTTTTTAAACCTGAGGCAAAATACATATGCATTATCTATTCTGATTTATTAAAATAAAGCTCTTTTTATACAGGCATGAGTTGATTATAGAATGCATGTAGTTTCCTGCTTTTATCTATTATTAGGAAAGCATTAAACGTTTATTTTATGAGGATACGTTTATCCAACTTTTTAACATGGATTGATTTTAAAATTACTAATTTGGTTTTATATTGTTCTTGATCCTAATGGATCAAAATGGCTGAGGATGATTTGATTCTGTCTGTTAATCAATCAAATCAAAAATATGGAAACAATTTTGAATTTTTAAAATAAAGTTTATTTACAACTAAGCAGTTGAGACAAAAGTACACTATATGCTGTATGATTATCAAATATTATTAAAATACCCATAGTAACAGTACTCAAACAGAACAGAATTTTTTTATATCTATTGTAGTTAAAATATAAAATTTAATTTTTGAATTAATTTTCAAGTCTAATTTGAAAATTTTCTGAAATTTCATATTTTATTTATTAAAGATAAGGAGTTTTTAATCTATTAAAAAGTTCAACATACAATTTTTTAAAAAAGAGAGTTTTTAATAGATAAAAAGATGCTTTGTAATGGATGAGGATGAAAAGGTAATTTTCAGACATATCAATTTTACTTGCTTATCACTATAGTAATGAACCTTTGGAACGTAACTTTTCAATGTTCTTATCTCTCGTGCGTCACTGCACTCAGCTCACTCTAAACATAGTAATCAACTGAAAGAACTTGAGTTTAAAAAATGATGTGAAGTAATTAAAAAAAAAATCTGCAATCCATTTTATTCCATTAAAATGTCTAAGGGAAATCGGAAAATGCATTACGTTTATCTCAAATGCATATTTTGAGGTATATTACACGATATCGTGAAAATATATTGAAATATAAATTCCTATTTTCTTAATATTAACTATATTTGTTAAAAAGGCACCAGTTATTTGATTTTCTTTTATTTCTTTAAAGAGAAACTAATAATTAGAGATTCCTAAAGATACCTTTATTTGGAAAATTATAGGAAAAAAACTTTTACTCAATGATAAAGTTTGTAAGAATTCTGAAATAACTATCGTTTCTCTTATTCCGTTCAACAATTAATAAAGTTTAATTTGAAATAATGCGGGATTAGAACTTTTACAACGCAATTTTCAAACCATGTTTAATTGACGAGGATGGCACCTGATCTGACACCTCTCTCTCCTAACTTCTACAATATACCATGTTATACCCAGTATAATGCGCAGAAGCCTCTACACGACAGATCTTTGGTGGAATCGGAACTCGACATAAGCTCGCTCTGCTAAAGTGATCCTAAGTTAATTAAATATAATACATGATTTGCACTTCAAAACTTAGACATCTGCAGCGACTCTCTTCCACAACAACGTCAGAAGTTAAAAAGCCTCTCTAAATAGCCAGATGATACGTCTTTTCAGCCTAGTTGGTAGCAGCACAGCAAAAAGCGACCGGTCAACTTTCCATCGGACTCACTGGACCAGAGTTCGAAACAGCAGGGGCTTCCAACGCGCCAAGAGCTCTCTTCCCTTTCACAAGTCATGGGACTGAAAAACATCCCCTTATGTTTCGACCAACAACGAAGATGATACTGGAGGGGGAGTATGCAACGACTCTTGTCAACAACAAAGTCAGAAGTTAAAGCGCCTTACTTAAAGCCAGATAAGACGTCTTTTCAGCCTTGTTGGTTAGAGAGTGGCAAAAAGCGACAGGTCAACATTCTTCGGACCCACTAGCCCAAGGTTGAAAATAAAGCTTGCACGTCAAGGTCAAAAACTACTCTCTCCCTCTATGGGCACATGATAGAAAAGCATCCCCCAATGTTCCGGAAAAAAAAAAAAAAAAACGTCCTCCGCCGAAGTGGTTGTAATTTATATTATTTGTGTTTTTGTTTGTGCATATGTATGTATATATATATATGTGTGTGTGTGTGTGTGTGTGTGTGTGTGTGTGTGTGTGTGTGTGTGTGTGTGTGTGTGTGTGTGTGTGTGTGTGTGTGTGAGAGGGAAGTGGCATTATTAGCCAATGTATTATTCATGTGTATACAATATGTCCAAACAGAGTATTGTTAAAATGTTATGATATCCAAAGAAAAAAAAAATAAAAATAAAAAAAAATAACCCGTAGTGCACTATGTGCGGAGCGGGGGGTTGGTCTCTCGAATTATGTCCCTATGTGAATGAAAATGAGTCTGATATGAAGTAAATTGCAGACGACACTGAATGTTACACTGAGCTTTGTAGTCACCTGCGTGTGTGATTATGCCTTTATCTAGTCTACGGACATTCTCGTTCTTATTTCGTCATCTGAACTTTCGCGGCAATTCATTTTACCTGATACCTTTTAAAATACGAGGGGTGTTCCGAAAGTGCACATGGTACAAGCAATCGTCATTAGAATCCACACCAATTGCGGGTTCAACAACGGCAGAAGCGTCAGAGAAGAGGAATGAAACATGCAAAGAGCTGTGAAAAAAAAGAGAGTAGCAACAGACCAGCGTGCCCGAGACGGGACTCACAACGTGGTTAGCAATGGAAGTGCTATCCGATATGAAAGCTTTCGTGGGTCTGGTGGGTCCGTCATACATGCCCGCCTGCAGACCATGTATTTTGAATAGGTCATGTTTCATCAAATGGTTGGACGTTGGTGTTGCATATTCAATGAAGGAAGGCAAAGTGGGGAGGATAAAGATCAAAGTAGGCATCTCTCCACATCCCCAGATGAAAACAACACTGCTAGAGTACAGGAGATTTTGTTATGCGGACAGACGCATAACGGTGTTAGACGTGGCGTTCACACTGCGTGTTAGTCGCGCTTAGGTCCATTCAAAACAATGCAGAGGTGGAGCAGGCAGTGAGATAATTCCTTGCATCGCAGGGCCCCGAGTTTTACCAGAGTGGTTTCTTAAAACTGATGGCTCGCTACAACAAATGTCTTAATGTGAATCGCGAATATGTCGAAAAATAGTGAAAGGTGTATAGTTCATGATGACATGGCTTAATTTTGGGGAGTAATAAGGCTTATGTGTAAAATAAGGACGAAAAACTTACTTTTGGAATATCCCTCCTATACCCAACTACTGCGAGAAGCACGGCGAATGTCGTGGAGGAGTACGAGTACACAAATCGCTGACAACCTTTAGTATACTTACATCCCTTACATAGTCACATCTATCATCACTACGTGCATGCTTGCGTATTCAATCCTGAATATTCGCATAACTCTTCAGCCTTATAATTAGTAGTAGTAGTGTATGTATAACATATATATGTGTGCGTGTGCGTGCGTGCGTGCGTGCGTGCGTGTGTATTTATGTTTCGGGTTTCTGGTGATTTTCGGCCCCATGGATGGAGGGAAAGCTGTTGTTAACCTTGAAATGCAAGCGACTGTTTCGAACCCTGGACCAGTGGATCCGAAGAAAAGTTAACCGGTCGCTTTTTTTCGAGCCTTTACCAACCAGGTTAAAAGAGACATCTCTCTCGAACTAGATATTAAGACATTTTAATTTCAGACGCTGCTGTTGAAGAATTCCGCTGCGTACTCCCCCTCCAATATCACCGTGATAATACAAAGAGAAACATTGATATTTGTAGAGAAAGTTCTTTTCAAACCATTACTGCAATTAATATACATCTCTTCCCTGTTGTATTAAGTTTTGCTTAAGCCATTTTTCATTTGAAGTCATCGACTATCTATGTACTTGAGTGATGGGCCTCTTCAACACGTGCGCCATATCCGGAATATCACTTTTGGTTTATGTGCGATTATCTTAGTTAGACACAGAAACGCAAGTGTTTTCCAACCATGTATGTATGTATATGCAACCAGTAGTTCTAGGTTGTGCTACCATTTAGTGTTTAAGTCCTGGGTCACCACTTCGGCGGCAGGTGGTTTTCGACCCCAGGAGGAGAAGAGAGGTGACCTTTGAGTACCAGCGGCGTTTCGAACCCTGATCCAATGAAAAGTTGACCAGTCGTTTTTTGTTGCACTTTTACCAACCAGACTAAAAGACATTTCCTTCGGGCTGGTTATTAAGACGTTTCAACTACAGACGTTGTTGTTGAAGAAAACCGCTGCAATTTCTTTATATATATATATATATATATATATAAAGAGAGAGAGAGAGAGACATACATAAATATATATAAGCTGCTAAAAGAAGTAGGCAGCTAAAGATAAAGAAATTAACACTACTGGTGTGTGTTTTAATGTGTATGATTATTTAACATGCCAAAGTGAATGTAAAAATTTGATTATTTCATATGTAGAATCAAGAAGTTTCTTTCCTTCCATATGCATTTCTTTGTCAGTAATAATATTTTAAAAAAATTGGAAGAGGCAAATAAAAAAAAATCCATAGTTAAAATGATTGATGCTTGTATTCATGATTTGAACATCCCTGTAATAAAAATATAAATTAATCAAAAACGAGTTTACATCAATAAATAATCAAATCGAATATCGAATGTTCCATCCATAGATATAAACTTTCGGCTTAGGTAAGAAAAAAAAATCCGAAATATTAACATGTTTGCGCTATTTCGTGGTACATTAAAGTCTTAAGTCATTTCCATGGGAGGTACATCAAGAAAAAAAGCTACGACCATGGGGTAAATATATTGAGGAAAAAGTTTAAAAACCGGGACTCTACATTATTTCTTACTTAGCCGTATATAAGCATGCAACTACAACTATGGGATCTTATTTGATTGTAATATTCAATGAGCGTACCTCTTGAAATTGTAATCATTTTCTACGTATTTAATGCAAATTTCACAATACACAAATTTTATTTCATTGCGCTTTTTTTTTTTTTTTTTTTTTTTTTTTTTTTAAAAGGAAAATGCCACTTGAGCAAATATTACCACAGTTGCTAACAATGAAGGTATTTCTCGGGATATGGTATCGAAAGTTTCGATCACATGCAAAGGAATTTTGTCCATAATTGCACTTGTCTGCCAAGTGCAATTATGGACAAAAACGAAACCTGAAAGAAACTATCAGATGAAAAGGATTGTTGCATAAAAAAGAAATTTGTAGCCAAATTGACCTCAGAAATCAATCAGCCTAAGGCTGGGCAAACTGGAGCCCTGTCTGGGGCAGCATTTCAGCTTTAATTTGTAAAATACTTTTGTTAATACAATAAAACTTGTTTAAATACATTTTACAAAATATAATTAATTACACATTAGAAGCATGGAATATAACTGTTTTATGTTATTTTTCATGAGATTTAATTGGAATGCCAACAAGGGCCAATAAGACTTGTAACATACGAGTAATGTTGCTCTAATGTTATCTCCCGCCTGTTGAAAGCACTTTGTATAGGGCGAGTGTAAGATGTCACTAATACATAATAAGATGTCACCTCAGAGTGCGAGATGATACTCCTCAGTGAAGCGAATCTTTGTAAGTATCGCGAGGTGACGCGCTAAACGTAAGCTGCACTAATCGAAGTAACGGGCTAAGGTTGCAAAAATGAAGTTGTTATTGTTGTACAACCAATTCTGTTATTTGTCTGAAATTTATAGACAAAAGTTGAGTGAGGGGTAAATGAATGAAAGTCATTCAGAGTAAAAAAGAAAGTTAAGTTTTAACAATAGTAATTCTTTTTTTTAAAAAAAAAGTTTGCGCTGCTTAACGATTTGCTGTAACAAGTATATGAACGGCCGATAGAACATAGAAAGAATGCTTGTTTTGGTCGAATTTTTACTGCCTTATAAAAGGAAAAACGGGATTTTATTGTTTTATTTGTGCTATTACTGTGTTAAGGTTCACAAGTGCGTACAAAGCGGAATGTTTCGTTTTGGTTAATCATGGTAATAAGAATGAGTTATCGGTGTTCTGAAATGTTTGAGATGAATAAAATAAATTTCTATTTTATGTTCATACACTGTTTTCTAAAAAGTCCGCATCCTGGGGGAATTTTTTTTATTTTTATTGATTGATCTTTATGTTTTGTTTTTCATCAGTTTTTACTTGAAAAATATCAAAAATGACATAGAGTGTTATGGTCTAATGATTTAAGATTATTGGTTACATTTTTTTTTCTTCCAAAAATTACCAAAAACAGCCTTTGGGTTCTAGATATTAAAAAAGTTTTTTTTCTTGGTCCGGGATTGCGTTTAGTTAGCGATTACAATGTTTTAAAACGATTGACAATGACTCACAAAAACTTCTTACTGCCGAAACTAATTATAATTGTGAGGTGCTTCTAAGCATTGCTGCAAAACTAAATATGCTTGCACAACATTGTTTAGCCGTTAAGTGTAAAAGTTACTAATTTTACTACTTCAATAATGGTATTTTCTTACAAATAATTCAATTACTCTCTCTGTTTGATACAATAATGGAGGAGTATATCCATAGAGTGCTCAAAAAGAATGAAGCTGAAGCCCATTATCAAGGAAAAATTGTTAAGAACGAAATACTCTTTTGCATGTGATACGTGGTTCCCAAGAACATGAAAAAAAAGAAATTTTAATTTGGAATGGTCTCTCTTGGACAATTTGAATGAACTAATGAAAGACCAGTAGAGAGTAATTGCAGGGTTAATGTTCTGAAGTGTGAATCGCATTTTCAAGCGGAAAGGGCGTTTTCTCTCTCTCTTTGTGACTACCTTACATCATTCCTGGCGTCACACTTAAATAAGAAATCCACCAAAAGAATTTGGCTCATTCACTCAGTCATGTCACACTCGCGAGTCTACATAAAGTACACTTACAAAGTTATGAACATGAATTCAACGATTGGAACACCACTGTCATCCTCCAGGTAAGAATTGTCACTTTTAATTCATGTTATTTAAATAAACTAGTAAGTGCACCAATTATAGTCTTTTCATTCGAATTATTGCTCATTCTCTTAATTCTCTATTCTCATCTACGATTGGAGCCGTTTCTCTCCTCTGTACGATCCATTTGGCCTAGTATATTAATTATTCATGTGTTCATCCAAATTCATAAGTTTTAAACAAATAAATTAATTCAGAGAAGAGGTGCCATTTTGCATGAGAATATAAAGTTACACATTGTTAATGAAATTAAACAATCCAAATATTATCTATAAATCTAGATTACACTCTTGATGTCAATAAGATCGAACAAATAACATTCTTGGTAATGTATGTATTAACTTAGTTAATACTAATAAAATATCCTTAAAATTAGTGAAAAGGTTTTAGGTATTATACCTGTTGAAAGTTTGACTGTAACTTTCAAATTTAATAGTTGAAAAACTTACAAAATAGGGATTAAATTTTCTAGATAAGAACAAACAGACCTACGATAACTGTATCAATATGAGAAGTGCCATGGAGTAGCCACTCTCTGAATTTAGTCATTAACCACATGGCAAAGGTATTCTTGTGACGTTAGACTATTCGCGATTTTTTCTTCGCTAACCTCGTGGACTTTTTGGTAACTTGAATTGCATGAAATTAAAATTTCTTCCCAAGCAAAATGAAACGTGATTAGGTAAATTACATGAAGATAGATGTAAAGTGAATTGAATTAGAGATAACGATATATAAATGAAACAGAATTGAAGAAAAAAAAGGGGAGTTGACGATAACGACTTGTTGATAGATATTTATACTTCGGATTGAAACATCTGAATTAGTTTTGTGGATTGAAGTGAATTCTTGACAAATAATTAAGATAAGAACAGGCTGATTGTGTGAAGTGATTAAATCAGAAAGAGTGAAGTGGTAAGTTAAAAATTTATTAATGGATCCTAATTTAGAATTGATGCATAAAATGGGATTCGAGAGCGACCGTATCAATCCTTCATTGATAAATTGAGTGTTTTATCTTCAACTGGAGTCTCGTATTTAATAACTGTTTATTTAAAAGGAACAGTGACCGTTGAATTAAATAATGAAGAACGAGAGTCACATCCTTGGAAGCCTGTAACCTTTTTTTAATATCGTCCAAAATGTTTATTTCTACATCAGCTTTCGATTGGCTATATTATTAAAATATATTAAAGAGATAACTTTCAAACCATTAAGTGCAACTCACTGGGAAAGTCAAATAATGGCTATAAAACCCTTAATGTATCAATTAGGAAGTATTTATGATGCTTTAATTAAGAGTTTACAATAATGCTGAAATTGAAAACTCTATAATAGATGAGGCTTCTGTATTATTAATCTCTCTTAAACAGTTCAAGTTCCTATATGTTCCTTTATTATTTGGTACAAAATCTTAAATTGCTTAAATCCAATAAGCAAACTAATGCAGACAAAAGGCTACGATGTACCATTTGCTATGGAACTGTTTAAAAAAAATGTAAAAAAATTCTTTTCCGAATCTTCGATCGGATGTGGCTTTTGATAAAATGCTCTGTGATGCAAGAGAACTAGCCGAAGAGATCGATATCGCGGCGAACATTGAGTTGACGCAGCCATGTCAGAGAGTTCGACGAAGAAATAATAATTTTGATTATGAAGCACGAGAGAATCCGGTGGAAAATCTTAAATTAAAATTCATAATAAGAGTTTATTTTATTATTTTGTTTACAATAGATCAAGTGATTAAAGCCTTGTAATGCATATTTGATTTAATGAGTACCTATAGCAATTATTTTCGATTTTTGTACAACGTGTATGATATAAAAGATACCACTAAAATGTATTAAATGAATACTATAAAGATTTGGAAATAATGTTAAGCGAGTTAATGTTGAGATTTTTGCTTTCTTTACCAATATGCGTAGCAAGAGGAGTTTCTCAAAATTAAAATAAATAATTTCTTATTCTCTACAACTATTCCAGAAAGGTTAAATGGCTGTAGCTATATTGACTATCGCGAACATAAATGAGTTGAACAAAATGATTTAAAAATCTAATCAGGAAATTTGTAGGGTTAAAAATCTTTTAGATTTTTTTCTTTTTCTTTTCGTGCATTTTATGGTTAGAAATAAATAAATGTTTTTTGTTTTGTTTGGAAGGACTACTTAAGTTTTCTACGTTTATATCTATCAACAATTTATCTTTTTTTAGAACCTTTTATCGTGGGGGGAGAGGGCGGCATTTTAAATTTTTGTCCCAGGTGACAAAACTGTCAATGCTAGTTCTGCAATCAACATCTGCAAGCTCCCATATTAATGATTACCTCTTTTTAAGGAAACTGCTCCCAAGTCACTTGTGTCTGATGTAAGTGCTAAACATCATCTCAAGTGGTACCAAGACCATATTAGAGTTTCATCGACGATGCATGGAAGAAAGTAATATGGTCCAATGGATCATTGTTCACATAGCTCCTGGCAACAGGACATGTGTACAAAGGGAGAATGTCTTTACTAGCGTGCGAGTATAGTACAGATTGTCTTCAAACTACGAGCCACGAAGGTAGATCTGTCATGATTCGGGTTCAGATTTAGAGGTTTTCTGTTAATCTAGTCATCCTAAGAAACTGAGTAATTATGAAGCATTTTATGACCATTTTAACCAGCCTGAATCAAATATTATTTCCGTCATCACACAAGTATGACATTTACCAGGATAACTCTCCAATATATTCGGCTAGAATTGTTCAGGTAGTTTGTTTGTCTGTTAAAGTCGCACTTAGGAGCAATACGAGATCTAATAGAGAGGGTTGATTGATTGATTATTAACATTGCACTTAAAAGCAATACGAGGTCTATTGGAGAGGGACCTCGTAATTTTGAGCCACGATCAAGTGATAAGGACGATACCCGAACTATCAGCTACTCTTCAAAATTACCGACTACGCTAATGAGAGGACTTTGAGCTCCAACAGACTGATTGTGCATCAACCCGCTACACAACGGATCTTTAGCGGCAACAGGGCACGAACCCAATACTCGGTTGCAACGATGTCAGCCATGAGTTCCGAGACTAAGACCACTCGATTACCGTGGCAGGGTTTGAAGAACATGTGGACGAAATCGCACATCATCGTCGGCCAGCCAGTCTCAGCAATACTTTTCTCTAGTTTATTTTGAAAAAACAGTCTGAAGACAATATCCACCGCCAGCTCTTCTGAAGGGGAGTGAGTGAGTGAATGTAAAGTTTATTGGTGCAAGAGCCAGATATGGCTATGCTGCGCCAAACAAGATTAAACTGTGGTCTAGATGTGAAGTTGAAAAAAAGATAAGAAGTGGTTGACAAGAAGGAGGGTCCAAAATAGAGAAGGATCGCTAGGGTATCCCGGAAGTGCGTCACCCGTGTTTACCAAAGACAGTAAACCCCATGGGAAAGAAAAAGATCACTAGGGTGCCTCGGAGCTCTTCTAAAGGATCTTCCCAGATATATTTATGAAGAATGGTCTAATATTCCATTAAAAACCATACAGAAATTGTACAGTTCCGCGTTCCTAGACGCATTCAGGCAATTTCAGAAAGTTATGTGACTGGCATAAGAATTCCGGCAGGACCATAAAGTCCCTATGCGAGTTAAATTTCCTGTCTAAACATCCGAGACGATCATAACATTCGAACGCTGCTATAGATGTAGCTATTAGTGCGGTAATGCTTTGAAGTCCCAGGATGTGTGACGAAATTTATTCGGCAATAGAAGTGTGATAAGTTTGGATCTGTATATAGAAAACTTCTCCAGTAGAAATTCATATGCAACAGGTGGAAATCTACGGAGCGAGTGTAATATGATAAAAAAAAAATGTAGCTTTGGTGCATGCAATTTGATAAAATCAAGACAGATGTGCGAGAAGAGTAAAGGTAACTAAACACATCACCATAGATGACACAAGTGATTTTCATCCCTTCGAATCATTCAAAAAGTATGTGGGAGACCCGCCTTTTTGAATGGATGTCGAAGTTCTGCAAGCAGTTTTGAGATATTGCTCCACAACCTTTATGCCGATTTCTTCAATGTAGGTTTTGATATGTATAAAAATAGCGACGGAATTAATGCTTTGGTAAATATGTTGGCAATATTGGAAAAGTAAGTACTAAGAACCTTACTAAGTGGTGTTTATATAGAACTCATGAATAAAGGTTTTCCCTCAAGGTTTAGGTTTCATTAACGTCGCACTAGAAGCAACTCGAGGGCTATTAGCGACGGACCACGTAATTTTAAACCTCGGTCAAGTGACGAGGACATCACATGAGCTGCCCCCCCCCGCTTTCCTAACTTCCACACCACGCCAACGGGAGGACTTTGGGCCCCGAACAGATTTAACGTGCATCAGCCCCGGGTACACGGCGGGTCTTTGGTGGCCAAGGATCGAACCCACGACTGAACGAAAACCGCCGGCCACGAATCCGAAGCCATGACCACTAGAATACCCCGCCCTTGATTTTCCCTCTAAGGGCTTGTTATTTCACTTTTTCAATTGTCTTCATACATTGTCCTGCAGCTTATTAACAAAGTTACTTGTACTCTTTTGCTGTATTTCAAATTATTTTAATAACCACTTTATAAATAGAACACGTGTTTAAGGATTTGTAATTGAAACATACTTCAATGAAAAGGAGAATTTACTACATTAAAGAAATATGTGGTTTTCTTAGCAAAAAAAAAAAAAAAAAATGAGACCTATTAAATAAACCCTGATTTTTGAACAACTTCATGTTTATATCTTTTAACTAACACTCAAAATGAATACATTTTAAATATTAAAAGTAAAATATTTATATCTAATTAAAGACAACAATTTAACAAAAATCATACGATATATTTTGATGTTTGTTACGTTTTGATATAACTGTCTTTTATTCAATTAAAACAATTCTTAACTTTCTTAATATTGGTACTAATATCATCCTGGCTTTCAGAAGATATTGGTAGAGTTTATTTCACAATTTGAGTCAGTATATAATCAATTAAGTTAAACACAACATGCTTATATTTTTATAACCACTGTAATTTAAAAATTTTGAATGCAACTTTCCAAATTATTATTCAGCTAATTACATTTTAATTACTTAAAATGTGATTCAAATATCAGTCATTTAGTTTCAATCATTGTTTTTTTTTAAAGTAAATTGTGAGAATCTGCGAGAGTAATAGACTAACATGAACTAGTTAATATGTAACACATGGATCAATAAATTCTGAGACTAACCCAGAGATGGCGCTCGTAGTAAACCAGTAACAAGGTCTTTCTAGAGTACTAACCTTTGCTTGAAACGTGTCAAAATTTTAAGTCGATCGGACCAGAAACAGCTGAGTTATCGAGGTTGGAGTAAAGTCGTTTTGTAGTTTGTTTAAAAAATGGAAAAAAACAAGTTTCGTGTTTTGATAAAACATTGTTTTTTAATGGGTAAAAACACCGTGCAAGCGAAACAATGGATTGAAAAATGTTACCCGGACTCTTGTCCATCAAAAGCAACCACGATTTATTGGTTTGCCGAGGATTTTAAACAGTGGTCGTACCGACACAAATGACGCGGAACGCTCAGTAGATATATGAACCGTTGTTACACCGGAAAATGTAGGTGAAGTGATATAATGAAAGTTCGTAAATGAAGCTCCATTGAGGTTACTGGATGACACAGATATCATATGGAAGTGTATTTACTGAAAAGGTTTTGGAGTAGAAAAATTTTTCCAAGTGGGTGCCGCGATTGCTTTCGATGACAAACAAACGAGTCGATGATTCAGAAAGCTGTTTATCGCTATTTACTCGCAACAAAGATTTCTTGCGAAAAAGATTTAGGAAAAGCGTTGGAACAGTTGTATCACCTAAAAGTGATTAACAAAAGTGTTATGTTGGATAAAAAAAAATTTTGCAAAAAAAAAAATGTTGTTTTCAATGTTAGTCTCGGGAGTTATTGATTGATGTGTTAATAAGCTAAAATTTCCAAGAGATATATATTTCAAGTAATAAGTATGACTTGTAGCTGTAATTTTTTCCAGTTAATTCTTTTATAACTCATGGGCTCGCAAGTGGACTTCACCTGTCATTCATAGTCGAATACAACCTGCAGATCGAAGGTTAAACCCTTCATGATAGTGCCTTTCTCTTGTGCACACATCTTAAGAGAGTGGAACTTCTTTCTACCATATTAGGCGTTAAGGAAACGGTGCTTTCGCTCATTAAGCCCAATTCTACAAAAAAAATCAGCGAGAATCTTATTTTATGTGCAATTAACTAAATTTTTTATATTTAGGTAGTTAACATACCTTTTTGATGACAGAGTTCTGTAATTCCAAATTTTTCACTATGATTTTATTAAGAGCTGGTGAAAAATAATTATTATAAATAATGTAAAAACATGTTTAATTGTACTTTTTTACATATCTACACTCATTAAAATATCTACTTAAAACACCATTAATTTCTAATAGAGTGTCTTTACTAATGCTTGTATTATTTTCCAATAGCTATCAATTCTAATAGCATCGATATATATCCCGCTTTCTTTTGCCTTCGTTACATCTAACAGAACTATACAAATGTAAGAGGATTAATCGTAAAAGACTGAAACAGGAAAAGAAAAAAAAATCCAATCATACATGTAACCTGAAAAAAAAAACACATGGCTGATGCATAAAAAATAATCTTGAAAAGCCTGTGGTAGTAAGTTTAAAGAGCAGTGTAAATGTTTGTTTACATTCACCTCTGCTCAGCTTAAACCACTAAGAATCGACTACAAACAGCCAAAGTTAAAGAAAAATGTCTAAATTCTGTATTGAGAAAATTTAGTGGACATAGTGTGCCATCTATTGGATTTTAAAATTTCTGAATTTTGTTCCAGACTATTGTATAAAATATGACACATTCGTCTTAAGGAAAGAAATTTCTTCCATGTCACCCGTGATACAGCAGTCTTTCAAGGGCTAATTAAGAGTGTGTCTTATTTGCTACAACAGTCTGGAAGGGGTTAATAGGATACATCGAGTGAATGAATATAGGTTTATGGTACAAAGGCTGAAACCGGCTCTTGTGCCATTGCCAATATCAATAAAATATAATTTGTACCACAAAGCATATCACATTCAGATTAACTCTACAACTGCCTTTCATTCTTTAGTCATTATATTAACTACTCATCCAATTTCATATTAAAAAAAATACAGCTATAAAAATAATTAAGCCTTTATATGTAGAAATATAATTTTATTAAAACAGACCTTGATCAAAAAGCTTTCAAACAAAGCAACATGATATAAAAGTATGGCTAATAGTATTTGGCATACATATGTTCATATATACATGATTTCAGAGCATGGATAAGAGGCTGAAGAGAACAAGATATAATATAAAATATTTTAATACTCTTCATGTTACACATGCTAAAATATTTAACATACTTTATATACAATGGCAGATTAATGTAGATATATATTTTGGCCATTAAAGGCAGTTCAATTACAATTATGGCAGTGACTGTAGAATATTGTGACATTTAATATATTCCAAAGCATATGCACATTAATAACAGCATATATATATATCAATTCAATTGTCAATTTTAACTATAATAATGACCACACTTTAATGGCACTTTTCAAACATTGAATGAAGATATTAAGTTATTTGAAGTAAAGCAATTGATACTAACAGTCGATTGTCATTAGCATAAACATTTTTTTCCCAAGTAATTGACCCAGTAAGACTTTTAAAAATTATTTCAGTGACATAAAATGATTTAATTTGTATCACAGAGTATTATTAAAATTTAAATTTTTCTTAAACAATCTTGTTACCTCTGTACATTTTAATACCATTATTATAACACTAATACCAATTTTTCATAGCTATCTTACTATTCAGAAAATTTGTAATGTCTATCTTCATTTAAAAGAAGAAATCCCCAATCCACCCAAAATTTTTTAGGATGACACTCTTAAAAGAATCCCCCTTTTGGTAACTATTAATGTTAAGTACACTGACTTAGGTTTGATTCCAGGTGGTTTCCACTTGTATAGCTGGTCATGGGTCAACTCATACATTTTTTCTCTTTGAGGTTGACAAATGAGTGCCAAGTTTGCTAAGTTAACTGGGGGTCAAGCTTTGGACTAGCCACTCAGCTAGTAACTAGCACCCCATGCCCAAAGGCTACAAAAAACAGAGATGGGAAGCACTTGAGAGTTCTTAGAATCAGGCAGACTTTAACTTACATACTTTTTATGGCTATAAATCTTAAAATATAGTAGAATTCATCAAAACAAACTGCATCAAATCATTTTTCAAAATCTTGTTTTAATTTTAAAAAAATGGTGGGGATCACATGGAAAAGTAGACAAAAAATTGTAATAATTTAATCAACCATTTTTGCTTAAAAGGTATTTGTCAGTTTAAATATTGAATGGCTATTATTGTTTCAATTGAATTAATTAGTCATTCTTTTCACATAAAATAAAATCTAAAAATATTGCAACTTATTTTACAGTTTTGTTTCAAATAAACAAAATAAGTATATAATATGTACAAGTTAATTATATTTTAATTATCATATAAAAACAAACTCTTATATTATGAGAAAACAATACTCAAATAGTTTCCTTTTCACTTCAAGATTTCATTCTTTTAAAACTGCATCACTTAATATAAATGTATAATTTAAATGTAATATTTAAAAAATTATTTAAATAGTAAATTAACTTCAAAATGCATACTACTCATTTTCACTTCTGCACAATGGGTAGTCTGAATTACTTTGAATGTTTATCAGTTAACAGGTTTTACCTAAAATTTAACTTTATAAATTACAGATAAATTTTTATTGCTTGCAAGATGAAGATTTGAAATTAACTTATAAAGAATATTTTTCTGGCATACACACACCTTCACAGAATTAAATGTTTTTGACATTTATCCTTTAAGCTTTATTTATTGTTATACTTTTTCCAATATTAATATAAATTGTTTAACAGAATGTTATCATAGACATTCATGATTAGTAGATACATTTAGCACCATAAAAGAATTATTGTTTCAATGATGAAGAAAAGGTATCAAACAATCAGATAACCATAATGAAGCACACTATATAATCAATTGTAATTCATTTATCAATAAAGACATGATTAAGAAAGAAGGTAAAAAATAAACCCTTAAATCTAAGGAAATTATTTTGAGGTTCATCAAATTTAATGATTAAGACACAAAATACTAAACATAATTAAAATATGTAATTATTTTAGTGACATTGTTCATAACATGATTTATGTACCAATAATATGATTATCCAATGTTTACTCTCATAATCATTGCATTAGAAAAATATAACAAACAACTTTAACAATTTTAGTTCATTTTTAATAATATTCCATTTAACAATACAAATGCAGATATTTATTCAGTGCTATTTTTTGTCATGATAGATATAAACTAAAATATTGATTGAAATTTTAGTACTGTGTGCTTATTAATTAACATTGCAAACAAAATTTTATAAATGTAGCATTTATTGCAAAGCAAGGAAATATTTAACACAAGTAAGAATATTTTTAAGCAATAAATAAGTCTTTAAAATTTTTAATTGCTTATTCAGATTCTTCATAGAAATATACTAATGCAACATAAATTCTCTTAAAATTAATAAATAAGCTTGATAAGAGTAGGAAATGGTGAAATAAAAATCCTAACAAATACAAACAATTACGATTGATTCATTCAAGTACATTTCATTTTCATCATGATACATATATTTTCACAAAAAATTACATTAATAATTAAGCTTCATACTAGTAAAATCTATATTAGAAAATTATTAAAAAGTCATCATAAGGAGAAACAGTAACAAATATCATTTAACAATTATCTGCCCAATATGCTTTGGAATATAAAAAGAAAATAAGTAATGTGTATATATCTTGATGGATTGTAATTATATATTAAGGAAATATTCTAATATTGAGATGACATAAAAAGTCCTGAAGTAAAAAAAAAAACAAAATCACTACACATACACGTATACATGAACTATTCACCCTGTGAACAAATTTGCTTGTGACAAAAAAAAAAAAAATAAACACATTTTTTTAAAAAATTAAAAAAATTTAAAAAAAATTTTTCCCCCCACAAAAAAAAAAAAAAAAAAAAAAAAAAAAGACTTTAAAGAACTATTATTTATAAAACAATTACATTTAAAATATTTTAATACAGAATGTATTATTATTTACACATAAAATGGCAAACTTACATGAAAAATAATCTCCAAAATAATCCCAAGTAAATATAAAACTGCATTAACAAAATGTTTTATGTAAACACATTTAAATGAAATAAATTACTGATGGATAAATAATTGCCAACAGCATACAGATAATTATGTCTATAATTCAAATAAAATAATAATACAGAGGCATTAAGATTGTTATAAGACTTTTCATGTAAATCTGATATATAAATGATTGTATATTGGTTTTGAAAATCATGCAATCCAATTTCATCTCATCAACATTGAAAATAAATTCAGGTGGATAATTCCTTCATTCAATTATTACTTTAAATGCACTGGATACACAGCAGCTGCTTTTGCATTTCTATTAGCCACTTCGGTAATTTAAAAAGATTGTTTCTGTTTTTAAATCAATGGAAATGTCCACTATTAGCCAAGAAACTTTCACTTTTTTTGCATTTTTCATTCTAAATATAGTTAAACTAAAAATTTCAGTTTTTCCATTATAATTGACTTAATGGTATAAAGCATTCAATTTCATCAAGATAGAAAGTCATTTATCCATTTTCTCAATCACATTACTTTTGGAAAGGGCAATTTAGGTTTTAGAAGTCACTCTAATTATATATGTGGTCGATTCGGTTGTTGATACAATTTTTTTATTTTTTAGAATTAAGTGTACAGTTGGAAGTAGACAAGATAAATGAAATGCTGATATCAATTTGCAGTTCACCTTCATTTTAGTTTTAGTGACACACTTATTCTTATCTTCTTTGCAATCCCCAATGCAAAAACTAAAAATTGTCAAATTTACCACAGTAAAATAAAAACATTATGTTTGAATCTTTATACACACAGTAATAATGAAATCAATAACTAACTGTGACAAAGTAAACATGCATTCATACTATAAAGATATAAAATAAGCTGCAATGATAGAGTTCAGGGAAATCAATCATTGTGGCACACTATGATTTCAGGGAAATCCTTACTACAGCAAAATACTGAAAGTGTTGTACTTGCTATGTTTCTCCAAATTATGTTTGATAATAAAACATTATTATGAGAATCATTCCCAGAAAAGAAAGGTAATGTTTTTAGAAAATAATGTATCGGAGGATTATCATATTAAAAATTAAGGAAGGAATATTTCAGTTAACAAATTAGATTGATTGTTTGATTAAGATCGCACTTAGAAGCAATACGAGAGCTATTGGCGACATACCTCGTAATTTAGAATTTTGGTCAAGTAATTAGGATGACACCTGAGCTGGCAATCACTCAGTCTACAAAGTAGAGGACAAAAAAATCATATGATCAAATCTGCATTTACTAAATAGAAATCCTATTAAAATTTGGTGAAACTGGCATTTATAATTGCCAATGATCCAAAATTATTATTCAATCAAATTATTTTTAATTAATGCTCTTGTAACTTACCTCACTGAATGTCCACTCCAAATGTTATAAATAAGATGAATTATGAATCTTGTGAATTACCACCATAATATAAATTCTCTCTTGGTTGAAAATCAACATAAACGCCAATTTCTATTAGAAATAAAATTACAAATAATAAGGTAAGATTTTATATACAAAAAAAAAAAAAAATAAATTATTTTAATAACAACAAAAAAAAAAAAAAAAAAACAATAATATATATTTTAAATAAAGAGAAGATCTTGTAACACAGAGACAATACAAGAAGTTTTTAATTTTCTATGCAAAGTAGTAAGCAATAAAAAATAAAAAATAAAAAAAAAAAACATTATTCAGATCACTGGTTTTTTAATACCTATTTGCTTTTAAATAAAAAAAAATACAACAAAAAAAAAAAAAAAAAATCATTCACATTAACTGATTACCTAAAAAATTTGTATTCTTATAAATGCATGTAAACTATGCACTCTACATCATGAAATAATTATTAAACAGATAATTAAAATGAATATAAATAAGTAAGCTAGATTTAAATAAAAAATTTCGTTATATGTAAAATATACAATTAATAAATGAAAATATACAGTACATTATTAGTGAAACTTGAGGGGGAAATATTGAGGCAAACAATTTTTGTACAGCAAATAAGGATAATAATCCATTCACTAACAAAAGAAATAGTATTAAAAAACACTATGAAGGCTGCTTTATCACAAACATCATTACCGCTGCATAATAAAGAAAAGTCACCAAATTAGGAATCTATGACAAGATGCAATAATTCAGTGATCATTAATATCAATTGTTCAACATCCTTGAAAGCCTAATTTAGCAAATAGACTCCTGGAAATGACTGATAAATTTTAACATTTCATTATTAAATTATTGACTTTATAATGTTATTCAACAATTTTTCTGGTTGAATAAAGGGATTATGAACCTGATTTTTATTGTGAAAATCTTTAATCTGAATATGAACTGGAATTTTACACTATCAGATGAGTTCAGAATCATTTTATCAATTACAGACTTTAGTTTAGTTTAGGTTTTATTAATGTTGCACTGGAAGCAACACGAGAGCCACTGGTGATGGACCTTGTAATTTTGAACCTTAGTCAAGTGAGGATGACGACACCTGAGCTGGCACCCCCTCTCCTAACTCCCACACCATGCCAATGGGAGAACTTTGGGCTCCAACGGATTTATTGTGCATCAGCCCTGGCTACACGGAGGGGTTTGCAGTCAAGGCTCGAATCCATGGCTGAATGAAAACCACCAGGCACAAATCCAAAACCATGACCACTAGGCTACTGCGGCCACATATAATTGCAAGCATTATACCATGTAGTAAATTAAATTATTTTGCTTACATATCGCAGGGTGACAATTCAATGAAAAGATTAACATTTTACATAAGAATCTTTGTACTGATTCTCCTCTTTAGAGGACAGAAGTCTTCGTCTCTTTTGATTTTCTCTGTCATCAGCAGCCCTACAATAAAATTCAGAAATAAAGCTATTGTAATGGTTTCAATAAAATACTTATTTTAGATCTTGATAAGTAGAAAAATAAAGTATTAGATATTTTCAATTAAACTGTTTGAATATTTTCATTAAAATATTTAGATTTTAAATTCTGAAAAGCAAAACATTTAAACAAATAAAAATCATGTTTTTTATAAATGTTTTAGTATTACTTATGAGCTGCACATTAAAATATTGTAAGATATTTCTTATTATAAAAAGAAACTACGAGCAAAAAATATTTGAATAAAAAGAATTTAGAATAGAGAACAATGCCAAAACTGATGGGGGAAAGCTAAGAATTTTCATTTAACATGAAAATTAGCATTAAAGAAAGATATTTCAACACATTTTTTTTAATACTTTTTGGATATGAGAACTTTATATCTAATTAAGATTAATATAAAAAAAGAAATATAAGAACTAAGAAGGATTAATATATGAATAAATATGAAAACTAAGAAGGAT
>BMAW01072503.1:173524-242113 GCA_019974015.1 Nephila pilipes | reverse complement strand
AACTAAGAAGGATTAATATATGAATAAATATGAAAACTAAGAAGGATTAATATATGAATAAATATGAAAACTAAGAAAGATTAATATTATAAAAAAATATAAGAACACTGGCTTAAAATTGAAAGGATAAATTAGATAGGACAACTTTCTCGCAAAAATATGCTTAGAATGAAAGTTTAAAATTCATAATATAAATTCATTTTATCATAAATATATGATTCCAGAAAGAAAAAAAACTAAATATGTCAAAACCAAAAATTTCAAAGGCAAACTAAAAAAAAAATTCTGTTATTAAATTCACAATAAAATATATATACATACGTTCGTTTCAGTTTTTTATCGATCAGATGAATAACTTTGATTTTTTTCTTAGTTTGTTCATCATCTTGAATCTGCTTAAGGATTTTGTTCATATCCGAATGATTCCCTTTAGAAAAAATTACAAGATGTCCAAGGTCCTTTTTTGAAGCATACCTAAATACAAAATTTCTTAAAAAATAGATAAACAAAACTAGAAAACATAGAATTTCAAAAATTGGTAAATAAAATGCATCGATATGTAATATTCTTATCATATGTTATCTTTTCCCAAATAATTTCTAAGCAGCGACTATTAACTACAATTGTGAAACATTTAAAAAAGCTTTTTAATAAATTAAACATCTCATTCAAGTTCCTGCAATTTTTAAAGATATTTCCTGGAAAATGATTTTTTTCATTATTTTACCTTTCTGTGCTTTGAATGAATTCGTCATTTTAAACTTATTTTTATAAATGTCTTATAATTTACTTGAAAGGCTATTTTAAATTTTATAAACCATGTTTCTATATTTAGAATAATTATAACTATATTAATTACAAAGGTCTGAAGTCAAAGTGCTTTTATCAAATAATATCAAAATATTTCATAAAAACATTCATTATTTTATAAAAGCCATCTTGAAAGAGAAAAAAAAAAAAGACTAACTATTTAAATTTAAAATGAACATTTAAGATGATTCTGACACAAATATTCAAGAAAATTTCTATAACACATTATCCCCCCTCAATATAGATCTAATTCATACTATAAACTGATTTATAATTAATTCAGAAGGTTTTTAACTTATAAGTTATTCAAATATCATGCTATACTTTTTTTTTTTTTTTTAAATTTCCAACCATAATTTTTTTCAAGCCTGAATAAATTAATAACCTAATCCAAATTGGAACAAAAAATTCTATACCATTCAACACAATCATAAAATATATTTCAAGAGAAAAATTTGGTACAAATAAAAATTGCAATATATGATGCTATTGTTCTGTAACTATATTATACTAACAGCATTATGTGAACAGTAATTCTGATGTATTGAAATATTTTTAAAACTTAAATTAACAGCTGTTTAAACATCACGATGTTTTACAATTTCAGAAATCAGATGTATACATTATTTATCTAACAGCGAGGTCCTTAAATTAAGAATTATTTGGATACAAGATAATTTGAATTCAACATATTTTATTAATCATGTATCAATATTTTTTGTTTGTTTGTTAATGCAAGATTGTTTAAAAATGTTTGAATAAAAGTATCAAAATGCTGCTGCTACAATTCAAATGTACAAAAAAAAAAATTGGTGAAAAAAAGTTTGAAGAAAGGAGTTTGGACTACAGTTAAGACATCTTCATTATGCCATTGATTATCAAGTTATAGTTTTAAAATAATCATCTATATTTGATGTCAAAATTAACAAAATCAAATAACACAAACAAAACTGAATCTATAAAAAAATCATGTATCTACTTTAAACCAAAGAAAAATATCTAAAAATATTACAAATGCTTTTTTTTATTCTGCACTCTTAGTGTAGTTAATGAAAGAGAAATTTTGTTATGCCTTTGCAATAACCAATTAAATTTTTTTTAACAGAGGAACATCTACAGCAAAATAATTTAATTTTGGGGGGCAAGATAGATGCAAAACAATACTTTGTAATATTTTTGATTTCTTGAATAATTTAAAATCTGATCTTAATAAGATAATAATGATACTATTTATAGTTACTACTACAATAAAAAAATGAAAAAAGTTTCATAAAGCAAATAGAACTGCTGAATGAGAATAAACTGAATTAATTACTGTAAGATATTTCAGGTGCTATCAAGGAACATTTGCTATGCCTGAAGATTAATTTTATGGAATACATTTACCCTCAATAAAACTGATAAATAATCCATTCATATTAAATGTAGAATCAAAGACAGATTTGCCTGATTCAGAAGTTGAGTTTACAAATGAACTGTCACATGGCACATCACTCAGATATACAAGAGAATTCCACTGAAGTATTTTTGGTTGTATTATCAAAAATACACAGTATTAGCAGAAAAATCTGTAAAATTCCTGATGCCTTTTGTCTCTACCTACAAGTACGAAGCCAGATTTTCAACACTAGTTTTCCTAAAAAAATATTTAATTGTATTGAACCAGATCCCATTATTAAGTAATGTGTCACAAAAAAAGGAGCCCTAACAAGAATTTTCATGGTATTCCTACTATATGCTTTAGAATGGATACTCTTAATATAAGTCCCATCTAATGATTGTCTGCCAGATGGGTGCTTTATTGCTGAATGACCAAATGCAAACACAATACACATGTACATATGAAACAAATGGACATTGTTGCAACAAATTAGAATCTTCAATATTCAATACAATGTCTTAGTCATGGATGTTTAACATTTGATTTAATAATACATTTAAAAGATAATAAATTTTGATGTTTAAATAAAATGAGTGCAAAAAAAGAGCTATTCTGTAAAATATAAGAAAGGAATTGTGGAAGACTCCAGAGATTAAAGCCTTACAACTTTCAACAAAGAGAAGATGATCAACAAATGGTCCCAAAATGGGTTATGGGAAAATGTTTATCAGCATAATGAAATCACAATAAAGTTTAAGTAACCATGAAAGTTCATCTTAAAAAATGCAACTTTGTAACAAACAATTAATAAATAAATAAAAAATATAAACAAAAAACAATTATTTTATAGCACATTATCATCTTCTCATGCTAAAAAATTTTTTACTCTTGGAAAAAAAAAAATACTTTAGTGTATATGCTTTAATGTCTCAAATTGAGTAATAAAAAATAGAAAAAATTTAAATCTGAAAAAATCCCTGCCCTTTTCAATTTCTCTTTTTAATAAAAGGCTTGATTGAAGAATTGTTTTATAATACACTAAAGCTTTAAAAAAATTTATACATTTCACACAGTAGAATCATATCTACCACTGAAAAACCTAATGATTTTGTGAATTTAACACAGCCCTACTTCTCTCATTTCATAACTTACTAATCTATTTATGAAGAAAATATAACAAAGAGAAATACCTTACAATTAATGTATGTAAAATTCCTTAACTAATATTTTTCAACCATGTCTTAATAACAGTTGGAATTGGATGATGGAAAAAAAGTATAAATAAATCTCAAGAGGCTGGGTTCTTATCTCACAAGTGTGTAACTAATCTATTAGGTTATAACACATCAATCTATAACTACCGAGACTAACCCAGAGATGGCGCTCATAGTAAACCAGTAACCAGGTCTTTCTAGAGTACTAACCTTTGCTTGCAAAGTGTCAAAATTTTAAGTCGATCGGACCAGAAACAGCTGAGTTATCGAGGTTGGAGTAAAGTCGTTTTGTAGTTTGTTTAAAAAATGGAAAAAACTGAGTTTCGTGTTCTGATAAAACATTGTTTTTTAATGGGTAAAAACACCGTGCAAGCGAAACAATGGATTGAAAAATGTTACCCGGACTCTTGTCCATCAAAAGCAACGATTTGTCGGTGGTTTGCCGAGTTTAAATGTGGTCGTACCAACACAAATGACGCGGAACGCTCAGGCAGACCTGTGGAAGCCGTTACACCGGAAAATGTGAGTGAAGTGACAAAAATTATAATGAAAGATAGTAAAGTGAAGCTCCGTGAGATTGCTGAGATGACACAGATATCATATGGAAGTGTATTTACTGAAAAAGGTTTTTTGAAGTGAAGTGAAAAAGGTTTTTTCCAAGTGGGTGCCGCGATTGCTTTCGATGGAACAAAAACAGTAAAGAGTCGATGATTCAGAGAGCGGTTTATCGCTATTTACTCGCAACAAAAAAGATTTCTTGCGGGGAAAAAAAAAAAAAAAGATTTGGAAAAGCGTTGGAACGATTGTATCACCCTAAAAGGTGATTAACAAAAGGTGTTATGTTGATGAATAAAAAAAAAATTTGCAAAAAAAATGTTGTTTTCAAAGTTAGACTTGGGAGTTATTGATCGATGAGTTAAGCACTACACAGTTGAGAATCCAACTTCAAAATTTTGTCAAACCAGTTTCACAAATAACAAAAAAAATCTCATAATTCAAACTAAATGATATTGTTACTATAACTTAGGATAAGAAAATCTGTAACAGAGTAACAATGATAAGAGAAAAAAATATTCTAAAAATTTACAAATACTAATGATGATGATAGTGAGGTTTTATTGGCACAAGAGCCAGATGTTGCCATACAGTGCCAAACATGATAAATCTGTGATCTAGAAGGTAAAACAATGAAAAAAGATTGATTGACAAGAAGGATCAAGTGAGAAAGTAAAGTTTATTGACACAAGCACCAAATAAGATTTAACTGCGGTCTAGACAAGAAGAAATTGAAGAAAATACATAAATTGGTTGACAAGAAGGAGGGTAGAAAATAGAGAAGGATCGCTAGGGTAACCGGGGGTTACCAAAGACAGTAAACTCCATGGGAAAGAAAAAGATCACTCAGGTGCCTCAGGGTCATGATGCCCGCCTGTACTTACCGAAGGATGCCCAGATATAATCCCCAGGGGCAGGGTGCCCGGCTATACCCCCAGACACTAGGTACCCATTTTAGTCGCCAACATGCATAAGCTACAGTGAGACTATTCTGTCATTCCCTGTCACCACACAGGTCTTACAAACACTAAAATATATATGACAAAATACTCCTATATGCTATTTAATATTTGTTTCATACTTCTTTGGCAGGTGGGATGTTTTTCCTTGCTGCATCAGAAAAGGTGGTTGGTTGACCATGAGTGACAGTGATTATTCAAACCTTTACAACTCAGCAGTACAAATGCTGTTACAAAATAATTTTACTCCTTTGCTTCAACTATGGTACAAATACTGCACCAAACATTTCAGACACAATTCATTCCCCCCCCCCTTTTTTTTTCCAAGAACTATTTTCCTGGTCTTTTAATACAATTGAGATACCATTGTCCAAAGTTCGGTGGGATATTTTTTACTACATTATCAGGTTGAGTGTTCATTCCTTATCATTGGTGATGTTTAGGAACAACCAGTTCCGATTTCGTAAATAAATACTCCAATTGATAATTTTAAGCCTTTCATGATGGACTTATTTTTCTTTGATTTTTTAGAATGCAACTTAAAGTAGAACTCATTTTTTTACATTTTTTAAACAGATATTTCAAAAGCATTGATTTCAATAACTTTTTTACTTAAACATAAGTTTTTATCAGAGACAAAAAAAATATTCGAAAATTGAAAACTATATAAATGCATATTTTCCTTGAGACTAAAGCATCAGAAAAAGATTTATGATATCATAAAATGTTACATATTATTTTTAATAGAATATATGAAATTAATTGACAGTTTTCCCTTCATTTGCTGTACTTCAGGTTTACTCAGTAGCTTTGAAACTAACTGAATTAAGATGAAAATTATTTTTTAAAACCTCATTTGCTTACTCACAATAGGGCCACAATAGTCAAGTAATTATGGTCACAAACTTGAGGTAAATAACAGTAATAAATATAATCCTTTTTTTACTCATTTATTTGATTACTAATTACAACTAGTTATTCATATAAATTCTATTCTCTTAGCATGTCTGAATTGCTTTACATCGAATTCTTGATAATAAATTTCTTAATTTCAGAATTTACTTAAAAAAAACACATGCACATTAAAAAATTAACAATACTCATAAAAACACAGTATTCTTTTGGAAATTTGCAAGTCATTCAATTAAAAATAGAAAAAAAATGTTGTTATAATATTGTGCCAAATATTAGGATTTTTCTTACTAAATAATTACCGACTAAAAATCAACAACTAATACCCTCTCCCCTTTGTAACATGAAAAACCTTAACAATACCACATATGATGAGAACTGACATGCAGAACTTTTCAATGGAAGGAAAAAATTTTCTCCTCAGTTACAAAAGCGCAGAGTGGAAAGACTATTTTATATCATGTTTTGCTGAGTTCTAAAGGTTAACCTTCGATCAGTAAGGCAGAGAAAACTAGTCTAGATACTTCTGCATTACTCTTAGCAACTAGGCCAAAAGGGATGCCCCTTCAGGCTAATTGTAAAGTCATCTTAATTTCTGTCAATGTTGTCGAAGGAAGGAGGTGTATATACTCCAGTTGTTTTTGCACAGCTCTTGATAAATAGATCAAAAGGGATTACCCTTTATACTAGTTATTTAGCCATTTTAAATACTGTTGTCATTGTTGAAGAGCCTTCTCAGTTTAAAATAAATGTTCATAGTGTTTTTTAAATTTTTTTTTTTTGGTTGTTTACTTTAATAAAAATTAAAACAAAATTTAAATGTAAGAGCTGTTTTTAATACATTCAACTTTGGATTTTATTAATACACAACAACATATCTAAATACATCAAAATAGAATTCTTTATTATCTAAATCCATTTTGTCACATAGTCGACAAAAAATGTACAAAATGACAATTTTTTAAAATTAATTAATCAACAATTGAAATTCAAATATTGAAAACATTTACTTAAAATTCACTTAGGGTTTCAAAAAAGGGGCATATTGCTACAGTTAAATAAAGATCTTTTTTTTTTTTTTTTTTTTTTTTTTTTTGTATGCTTATACAACAAGAAACATTCCAATCTTTTTGTACTTTAATAATTAATTCATGAATAAACATAAAACATCAGATAAGTTATCTTTAAATCTAAAGGACAAAAGCAGCCCTTTAAAAATTATTAAGAGTCAGGTGCATTTAAAATTTCTTCAATGCATTTATTACAATATTTCAATACATATTTGAAAAAGTAATCAATTGAACAATTAAAAAAAATTCCAACATTTCTAATAGGAGGAAGAAATGGTGTCATATCCATCTTGTAACTAAATCATTTTGGTAATAAGGATTATATTATAAAAGTAAATAAAACTACTAATTGTCATATGATATAAATTTTTTAATTCATATATGATGCATGTTAATATGTAACTGATCTGTTTAATCAAAAAAATCAGTAAATGTTTTATTTTATATATATGTATATTTAAAACATATATGCAAGATACAATCAAGTGTAATTAAAACACATCTAAAAAGAAATGCTTGAAGTTGAGTAAGAGTAAAAATAGTTTATAAGCAAAATAATTGATTTAACAGATATTTTGGTAAAACTCACAGTTTTTTTTAAAAAAAACTTTTACTTACTTCAATTCATAACCCAATTTATCTTTAGCTTTCAAAGGAGACTTTCTACTGTGTGGTGAGGATTTTTTTTTGACATGCAAGCTAACAGGACTTGTATCCCTTTTAACATATTCTACATTAAGAAAATTCAGCTGTTTAGTTTCTAAAAGGCCTGAACTTATATCACTGGACACAACATTCGCAACTGATACTGTATTATTAGCAATTGGTATTGAATCAGAAGAAATTGGTTCTTTGAGAAAATTCAAAATTTTCTCCTTGTGATCTTCTGGATTTTTTGCATCTTTTAACACAGGAACATTAATATAACTTCGAGCTGTTTCTATAACTGTTATAGAATTTTCAACTTCGACTATAGTAGCAACTATATTTTCCAGTTCTTCATCATATATGTCATCTAAGAATTCGAGTGAGTTAAATGTTTGAGTATTTACAAGCGGAGGAGAAGGAGAAACTGTACTGGAGGAAGTATCATAACCACTATCTTGGCTATTACTCGATTTGTTTGATGAATCAAAACATTGTTTTGTAGATAGTAATGAATTACATGATGAATCATTACTGTCACACTCTTGATTTAAAACCAGATCACTATGGAAATATTTATCATTACTATCATTAGATGTCTCTTCCAATGAATGGAAAGGTAGTTTCTGTATATCAGATTTAATGCTGTCAATGTCATTTAACTTAATGTCAAAAACTTGTCCTCCCCGATTAAACATGTTGAAAAAATTAAATGAATTACTGGTAGGTTCAGAGCAAAAAGAAGTATTCTGCCCATAGCGATTTGTACTAGTAGAAGTGCTACATTTTTTCTTAAAATTGTCTGGCTCTGCTGTGGTTGAGCATTCAGCTTGTAAAAGAGAAGATTCATTTTGATTTTTATTGGACTCCAACTTAAACAATGAATTATCATGTCCTTTACAGACATTGTCCTGAGTAGAAACAGTTTTTTTGTTTTTGGTTTTTAAAAAAGGATCACAAGAGTCAGAAACTAAACCAATTGAAGAAAGAAAACTATTCTTTCTTTTTTCATCTGGTTGTGAAGAAATAGTGACATTTTGTTGCACACAATTATTCTGTTCATTTATCACAAACAAGTTATTTTGAAAACTTTCTTCATTTGGAATTAGTGCACATGCTTGTATTTCATTACACACAAACTCATCAGTTCGATTTTCTATAGATGATAACGTCTCTGAAACATCATTAGGAATATTATCCAAACTTAATTTACCTAAAAGATGTATTAACACATCAGGATCTAGATCCAGATTTAAAATATCATCTCCACATGTGTTCATTTTACTATTGGTTATCAATCTTTAGAGTTATCTGTATGATGATTCATTATGAAATGATGACTCCTAAAAAAAAGAAAGAATTACTTGAGAATAAAAGATAATAACATTTTAAATCAAACTCTACTTCACATGATTCAGAAATTCGCATTCATTGTTTAAATAAGTAATATAAATATTATCACAGTTTAATGTATTTAATACATTTGTAAAATATACTAAATACATATAATTACAACTTTTAATGAAATATTTGAAAACCAAAAACTAAACATTCAGATATTATTAACAATGTTATCATTAAGCTGGAAAAATGAAAATGTTCTTGAATTTGAATTAACTAAAAAAATTTATGTAAGCAATAATAATATAAGAACAAAACTGGAATATACACCAAAATCAGTAATATTATTTTCTGTTTTTTTTTTTTTCTTTTAATTTCTAATAAAAATGAATACAATTTAAATAAAAATTAAATTTAAAAATAAGATAATATTTTAACTAACAAACAGTTCCTTCTGACATAATTAGACCTTCTAAAAACATCAATACTTCATGAAAAAAGTAATTCTCACTTTTTTGCAAGAATAATTCATTTATAATGTAGTTTAAAAGTTAGTCTTGATTATTTAAATACTGATAGAGAAATTCGCATATGTAAGATTCATTCTAATTTTAAAGAAGAAACTGGTTATAGAAAATTAACATAATGCCTAAAAAAATATATTCAGTTTTTTTCAAGTGAATAAGGAATTTAAACAAAAGAAAGAGAAAACATAATGAGCTTTAATTTTTCACTAACACCTCACTATTTAAGTACAAAAATAAATGGTAAAAGGACCTTATGAATGAAATTTTATAGTCTTAAGAAATTTCTTCCAAGAATTTTCCCTGAAACCAGAAAATAGATTACATGAGGTATTTTTTTTTTATGAAACACACAAAAACTATTTAAAGATAATTGAAAAACAAATCCAAAAACTTAACAATACTTATGGATTGTTAGAAAGATTATTTAATGGTGATGTTAAAAAATGAATATATTTCAATCTGACAGCCAATCATAAATATAATTTTACTCATCATGTTAAGGGAACATATACAAAATATTGAATGATTACATGATTGTCTGTTAAGCAGCACAACAATAAAGGGCAAATTACAACTAGGAGTCCTTTAAGTACATATTTAGCAAATGGGAAAAAATGCAAACTTTTTGGTGAAATTATGGCTACAAAAAGATTATTTTCAATCAGGAAATAATTATCTTGGGTGAATCCCTCTCCTTCCTATTCACCCATTTTATACACATCTCATTACATTTATGATGTACTATTTTCCAACATTCTTTTGATTAATTTTACAATTTTTTTCCTTTAACATTCTAAGAGGGAGCATTATTCTAAGTAATACATAGATTTTTTTTTTTATATAGATTAAAACAAATTATACAGCTACACTTTCAATTTTTCTGGTACAAATACATTTTCATTACAGTTTTAAAGCTTATCTTTTATTAACAGAAATTACGACCTTTTTTTTCTATCAATTAATCAATTATGATCCTTTTTTTTAATTTACATGAGATATGATTATAATGATGCAACATACAAAGACTGAATTCCTTTTATTGTCTAAAAATAATAACTGTAAAATAAATATATTATAAACTAAAAAAAAATGGAAATTAAAAAAAACATACAAATATAGTAGATTGTTACTAGATGAGTATTAAGTTTTGTCAAATATTTTAAAATAAGAGCAATAATCTACATAACAAAAATAAAATCTATATGTTTCAGATATGAATTACCTGATTATACTAATAACAATGTTAAAACTATTATAATATAGCATTGAAATGAAGATTAGCAGACAAATCTTATTAATAAATATCAATAAGATGATTGTTATCTTCATAATCATCCAAACTTAACTTTTATGCTGAAATTTATATCACTATATCACTTTGTATAATGTACATGATCAATGTGTTACAAGTTAAAAAATTAATCACACAGATTACATTTCTACAGAGATTTCAAAACATTTAATATACCATAATAAATTAAAATAGCATAATTTCCTATAAGCTATTCTCAAGCTTAAATTCTAACAGTGATAAATAATGCAATATCACTCAAAAATCACTTGGAATATTAACTCTAGGCAAATTTTAAAGGGTTGTTGGCCAGCTTAACCTTTTGAGCCTCTAGTTAGCCAAGTATTCAATCTTCAGAAACTCTTTTTAATAAATAATGTACTCTAATAAATATACAAACTATAAGAAAATTCAATTCCTAAAGAGTTTTTACTTAAAACCTTTTAAAAAGATTAGTCCCCCATAAAGTTTATTTAATTGCCTTGAAATAATCTGGGCTCAAAATATTTTATCATTTAATTTTAATTTTTACAAGATTTACACTGTGGTGTAAAAATATTGAAGAAATATATAACTGTAAATACAGTATTATTATAATTAGCATTGGGCAATCTATTTTGGCTCTTTACATTAGCGTAACAAATTTTGAATTTTAAGCATATATGATCAAAATACTAAAAAAAAAAAAAAAAATTAAAAATATGGTTCAACTTATAAGCTAAAAGACCCTTCTGCATTCAGAAAATATATAGCTTAGTTTTTAAATCAATTTTTTGCAGTCATGATGTTTACATTACAAAATTTCCATATGGTCTTTTTTTTTCTTATACATCAGCAAATTATGCTGACTTTTCTGTCTCATACATTATGCCTTCCAAATTTAGATCATGTCTTCTTTATGAAACACTAAAATTCTATATAGAGAATATAAACTATATCCTAAAATCTAAAATAAACCTTATATGTAGGTTGCAGTTGTTTAAAAAACTTATTGCAAAATCTATTCCTTTCTTCAGGAAAAAAACCTTTAGAATCCACTTAGAAATGAAAAAAATAATATTATAATATCATTAGGATAAGGTTATTTGAATACAACAATAATGAAGTAGCTTATAACTGAAACAATTAAAACATAGTCCACTTACTTAAAAACAAGATCAAAATTTTACTTTACAATAAAATGCTTTATGAAATTTCTTGGGCTTGAAATGAAGTACAATATCCCTGTCAGGTAATATCTGAAAAAAAAAAAAAGAAAGGAAAAAAAAAAAAAAGACAAGATAATTGTATATCAATAGCTCAAATTTTTTAACAAGGAAGTGCATAAATATATCAGTTTGGAATAAATTACAGTTCACATTTTTTTTTAAATTTTTTCTATTATTAATTAGATTTTAGTAATTATTGCAATTAAACACTCTTTCATAACATGTTTTTATACTCATCCAAGATTGCTGTTATTAATATCAGAATATTTAAAATTGTCATATTTAAAAACTTATTGTAAGTGTACACACCACTAGATCAAACTTTCTTGTGTCAAAAGAATTTCATATTTTTTTTCTTAAGTATCAGAGAGTGAGAGAACAGTGAAACAACGAGTACGATGGAAGGCCGGCCGCCAATAAATATTGTTTGAAAGAAGTGATTTTTGTGTTCTATATGCCTCTTTAGTAAGCATATTTTTACCAAATTTGCAACATTTTTATCGACTTTTCTTTGTTTATCTCTTCTCTTAAGATATTTAAAATTGTTGTATTCTTTAAAATTTAATTTTTAAAGATATTCAAGTAGCTGGAACTTAAGTATTTCCTTATGATTTTAACAGGATTTTTATATTTCCTGTCATAAAAAAAAAACATAAAATAAAGACCACATAAACCATCATTTACAAAAAATTAACAATCTAATAGTGGCAAGCTTGTGTTCTGACCATTAATTGTTAACAGGTATGATGCTGGGATAATTTTTGAATTTCTTTTGATTCAACCTACCTAGATTCCACACATATATTGATTCTATTTTCTGATAAAATATAACCAACTGCAATTTTAAACAACTATACCACAGTAATATTCTTATATTGTTCTTTATCAAAATAACTTATAATCACGTTAAAATAATTTTAGATTATTAAAAAGAGAAAGAATAAGATTGAAAAAGTTACTTCTAGAATTTCTTGATCATAAAATGTTCAAAGACACATTACTAGTAACAACTTAATCTCTTACTTCATATCTGACAGTAAAAATTTATTTTAACATAACTTACAATAAATGTAAATACTTCATTTATCAAGATGTAACTACAAACACTTTAATTCAAATAAATGCTTGACAATTTTTCTCATGAAACATTTTAACTTTATTTAAAATTGTTGATAACATCGAAATAGTAATAATAACACTTAAAACTGATATTTTTCTAAGATTTTTTTATGTTTATAAAACAAATTATATGGAGGGTATGGATAGGATTAGATCCCTTTTCAGATGTACTTAAAAAATTTGCAGATTTTAAAATATAGAACCAACATTATATTTGCAAAATAATAGAACCATAAATACAATAAATATACATAACAGAAAGTAATTAAATAAAGAAAGATTAAATGTTTGATATTACGCAAAGCATCCAAATCCAGATATCTGCGCAAGAAAAACTATTTTCTACAAAAAGACAATAAAATAATAGAGCGATGCAAAATGCTCTCGTTTAACACTGATGTATACGAACCTCATTCATTGAAATGAATATAAATTAAAATCAAAAAAATTTATACGGTGAACAACTATCGATCATCAAACACATTTGAACAACAACTGTTCAAACTGATTAAATTTAAAAATTTTCATCACAAGTTTTAACTAAGACGCACTTAACATCCGCAGAACTAAAATTGACATAAATAATGTAATAAACTTCATTTTGAAAATCAAAGTTGCAGTTCATACATACATTGCTCTCTCATTGCAACTGTCACATCGATGAGGATACTCATATTGGTGTTCATTTATTTTTAATAGAATTCTCTAACTTTTTAGATGTTTAATGAAATAAGCATCAATCAACTAGTCTTATAAAATTTTATTTGCATTATACAAATTAAAATATTAAAAAATTTGGTCGTCTTACTGCTCAGCCACATCATTTTCAAAACAAAACTCTTATTAAAAAATACAACTCATCTTTTAGCGACTAATGCATCGAATCGGAGCAGAATTATTTTCAAACTGTTTCGCTGAAATCGTATATGAGTCAGAAAAAGTTAAAACCTTCAACCTTCGCGTCTGTAAGGTAAGTTATTGTAATCACACAAAATATTTGTTTAAATGCTATTATTCGATTAAAATTTATATGTATTGAACAACAAAAGAAATGTCTTCAATAGTTTTCAGTAAATGATTTGAATCATGTAAAGTACACTCTTAAGCATCTTTATTGTTAATTTTATATTCAGTCATATATTTTATAACGTTTAATTTTGTAATTTTACTTTTGTTATTGTATCAAATGCAGTTTAATCCCACCTCTTGCATGATTTTAAAAAAAAATGTGTATTTTTCCGGAAAACCTTTACTTAAAAAAGGTTTTTAATATTAATTTTATAAGCCTTATTTTGAAAGATGTGCTGAAGGTTTGGTAAATAATTTTTTCATTTTGAAATTGATTGAATATTGGTTTTATAGGAGATTGTTCTAGATTTGAGATTATTTTGGTACTTAACTGTTATTGCAACTCCCAAGAATGAAGTAGTATCATGAGTTTGGTAATGGTCTTAATTAGTGGTAATGGTAGTGAACTCACAAACAACATTGTTTTTGTTAAATCATGAGTTCAAGCCTGATGCAATTGAAGACCCACTGTATTGTGGGACTGATGCGTGTTAAATCTGTAGAGGGGCAAAGTCCTCCAGTTGGTGTAGTGCAGAAGTTAGGAGAGGGAGGTTCCAGCTCAAGTATTATCCTCATAACTTGATTGAGGTTTTAAATTATGAGATTTGTTACCAATAGTTGTTGTATTGCTTCTGAATGCCTCATGAATAAACACTCGGTTGGTGCAATCATAATATGGCAAGGGCTATTTTAACAGGGAAGTACCATTAATTTTTCTAAGAGCTATCATGTTCGTTCATAGAATTGATTTTACTGAAGTTCTGTTTCCCACTAATAGTGGTGCAATTATCAATAAAGTCTGGGTTAAGTGTTACCATAGTCACTTTATTATTTATTGTAATTCTGTCAAAAATAACCTTATATTTGGATGTGTTATTTTAAACTAAATTTGTAAAAGTCATGCTTAATCTATAAAAATCATTCACTTAGTTTATTAATTTCCAATCTCATCACATAAACATCTGGATATTTTCAGTACTTTGAAAGGTAGAGAGGACTAAAAGTAGAGTTGGAGCTTGAACAATAGAGTTGGGAGTAACTTTATGAAATGAGAATGTTCAGAATTCTTTGAAGTAAAAATTAAAATAGTAAAACTTCTCAATTTTAAAGGTAAAATAAGTAGATATGCCTTTTGAAGTATAGATGAAGTATGGTTGATAAATAACAAGACTAAAACTGCTACAGAAGTATGTATGCATCAAACTCCTGTGACCTACAGCTGTTTAGTGTGAAGCCTTCTCTTTTGAATGCAATGCCTCTTGTTTCTGTAAACAAACCCATATACCCGTCTCCTTCATTCTCATTAGAGTTATTTTTTGTTTTGCCAGAAAAGTAAGTGAGCAACAAATTGTGAAATTTCACATGAAATTTGGAGAAACTGCTACTGAAACTTATCATGTATTGAAAGAAGTGTAGGATAATGAATGATCATTGCATGCAAATGTTTTTGAGTGGTTTGAGAGTTTTCAAGATAGCCAAGAAGAGTTAAAAGTTTATTCTCGCTGGATATATTTTGATTGATTTCTATACCTAGTTTTAGTTTAAATTACTTGGGCAGCCTCTTTATAATATGTGAGCTGCCAGGTGGTGTATACAGGTGAGGTACCTACAATTTTTTCCACAGGGGAGTAATCACAGGTTGGATGTATTTTACCACACTTAATTATAAGTAAGTTTATAATTACTGTAACAATGTGTTGGAAGTTTTTTTTGAATAATATGAATCTGAAAATGAAACGAAATAATGATTTAAACTGTAAATTTTTGTTGCAATTTCATTTCAAGCAAACGAAGAAAAAGTATCAATTTCTCCTTCCAAAAGTTGAGGAATTTTAGATCTGTCTTGCTGACAATCATTTTAACAACTATTTATAGTGAGTACTCAAATTTTAGTTTTGTAATGAAGTGAGAATAACCCTTCTCCTTTAGATGTGACCCGTGTTGTGGCCGGGTATGACAGAATAGTACCTCTGTAGCTCATACATGTCGTAAGAAGCGACTGAAATGGGCACCCAGTGTCTGGGGGTATAGCTGGGCACGCTGCCCCTGGGGATTATATCAGGGGGACTCAGGGACTTGCCTTCTTTACGTAAGTACAAGCATCATGACCCTGAGGCACTCTAGTGATCTTTTTCTTTTCCATGAGGTTTACTGTCTTTGATAAACATGGGTGACGTGCCCCCGGGATGCCCTAGCGATCCTTCTCTATTTTTGACCCTCCTTTTTGTCAACCAATTTTTGTCTTTTCAATTTTTCCACGTCCAAACCACAGTTAAATCTTGTTTGGCACTGCATAGCCACATCTGGCTCTTGCTCCAATAACCCCTTTACATTCTCTCACTCACTCTCCTTCAAATGTTTGGTGACATTTCTATGTTACTGAGTATCAATCTTAAAAATTTTGATGCATTCTCTGGAGATTTTACAGTTCAAATTGGAGAATAGTTCCATTAGTTATTGAAATAGCTTTAGGGTACATGAAGCATTATTAGTGGTATATTTTGTAGCAGGTAAACACGATATTTCCAAATTTTGTTGTTTATCTTAGTTTTCTTCTTTTCGATAGATTAATACTTTTTTGAAAAATCTATGTCAGGACAAAAAAAAAAACAATCATAAATTTCTAAGGTAGCCGAGTTTAGCTTTTTTGTAAAAGTTGAGTGATAAATCTTATGCTACTAAAAATATCTAAAATAAAGCTATACTATCTAAAAGATAGTCTACTTAACATCTCAAGAATGTCTTTATAATATCTGTGGGGTAATTTCTGACTGAAGTAGCTTCTGTATCTATTTTGTTTTAGTCCTAATTCTATTTAATTATAGTAGGGCTGATGCATGTTAAATCTGTTGAAGCTCCAAGTCCTCCCGTTGACATAATTTGGAAGTTTGGAGAGGGGATGCCAGCTCAGATATCGTCCTCCCTCATCATTTGACCAATATTCAAAATTATGAGGTCTGTCACCAATAGCGCTCATGTTGCTTCTAAGTGTAACATTAAAGACGATCAATTTGCATCCATATTAGTAGCAAAATCCATAGCATCTCCATCAATTATCTGATCAAAGTCTGATAATTGATATCAGTACTTTTCCATTTCACCGGTGCAAGTGATAAAGTCGCCATAAATGATACACCTGGCACCAAACAGAATATGTTTTTACTGTGTGTTGTCACCAATAAAATCTGCTTGGCGTGCTTTACTCCGACAAAATGGAAAAGTACCAAAAAGTTTTGTAGAGTAAGATTCTGTAATATGTTTACAAAAGTTCTTAAAAATGCTATAAAGTGAAGTGGGAAAAAAAATCTGATGAAGTCATTGTTGATCAGCATGTCATATGTAAGATTATATAAATGAATTCTAGAATTAGCCATATATCAATTGAGGCTTTTCTAATTGTTTATTTTTTTCCTGTGATATTGTCAAGACATATAAATATGTCCTCCAGTTTTGCTTTTTCCCTTCTTTTTTTTTTCCCTAAAAAAAGTTAATTTCTGAGGCTTTATCAGAATTATTTCATGACCATGTATGGAAGAAAAAATGTACTGTTATTGTTTTAATTACAAATAGAGCTACTGTTATGTTATTCTTTCCAATAACTACTTATAAGGAAGTTAATAGTAAAAATGTAAATGTGATAAATATAATTAAAAAGAGTGACTAATTTAGATACTGTTCCTATACGAATGAATTCGAATTTACCTCAGTTATTTGCAGAATTTTCTTTTCAAAATTTCTTGGCTGTCGTTTTTCACGAATAATTCTATTTAAAAGGTTCTCTTTCATAGACACTAATTGAGGATCATTTTTTCAGGATTGCTCTCATACTCATCGAAAATTGATCTTGTATTCACAGTAGTCTACATACAACAATTTGAAAACCATTGATGTTAATTATTTACTACTTTTTTTAAACTCCTTCATTGATTTTATACTTTTTGCTCTTATAAATCAAACTGAGAAATAATATGGTTATACAGGTTTTGCTGATCATCCCATACTGCCTACTTGTTAGATTTGAGACCAATGTTCATGTGCCTTTTTGTATCTACTTCAATTATTTATCACTGAATCTTAAATGTTTTTAACATTATATTTGTTAAAAGAAAGGTGTTGTGAGTACTTTATTCAAAAATTTCAAGCCATTTTCAACAAAATTTTGCTTATGAGTATTCTTTTTCTTTTGTAACTTTGCTTCATACCTGTAAAAAACCCTTTACTCGAAGAAACTGTTACCTCTAAGAATGAAAGATATATTTATATTTTCTTATATTTTTATAAACTAATTAAATTTTTCTGTATTATTAGAAGAGTTGCTTATAAGGAGATCATCTAATCATGAATAGTTGGGTTATGGATTTCTTTTCTATTGACAGAAATTACTTGTATTCTTATTAGGAAAGAGATAATTTAGGATTGGCTTTGGTATAATAAACGTAGAAATCAATGGAATATATTAACAGGACTCAAATCTATTTCGTGTGTTGTAAAATATCTTCAAAAATATCTATTTCAAAAGAATTTTAATGAGTGTGTAATTTTCAATAATTCTATATTTTAAATAATGCTTTCACTTTTAATTTTTTCAAATTATTTAATCTTTTTCAAATCATTATTCATAATTTTAAAATGACATTTATTGAGAAATTTAATTCTAGCTTGTATTATTAAAATGTTTAACCTTGCTTGTTCCATGTCATTTAACAAACCTACAACATAAAAACAAATAAATACACTGCTAGAAATAAAAAAGATAGTGTAACCTAGAATTAATAGATTTCTGTATTTTTCAAATGTAATATTAGTAAATTCAAAATAAGAGAATTAACATATTAGTTTCTGTTATTTGCTTACAGATAATGATTCTTACTGAAAATCACAGAGATAAATGCAATAAAATGTTTAATAATGTGCAGTGCATTAATTAAAATATAAAAATTTAACTTTAATTTTTTTTTTTTTTTTTTTTTTTTTTTGAAAATTGTTGAGTGGATCGAAATAAAGCATAAGAAATTATTTGCTTACAGATAATGATTCTTACTGAAAATTACAGAGATAAATGCAATAAAATGTTTAATAAGAACATTAATTTATTAGTTCTTGTATTAATTTAATTTATTTACACATAAATTTGAGAGTACGAATAATATCAAATTAAACAGATTTCTTAAATAATTTGTAAGATTCACATTTTTTTCCTAGAAACATTTTTTCTGTATTGGATGTGCTGTGAGGAGTAAAGTTTCAAACATATTTGCCTTATATTGAAACATTATTTTTTGTTAGAAAAATCTTTTGAAGCATGTTCTGTAATAAGTTTTTCCATTATAATCAAAAATATTCCAGTGAAAGTCTGTATAAAAATATTTGCTTTTATTTCTAGAATGGATAGTAATGTAGCTCGTAATGGAAGGCTTATAGACATTGTCGACATTAATTGGCGGGAAGAGAAACTACCTGATGAAGCAATTGCAGTTCCAGCTGCTGAACTTCCTGATCCTGAACCTGATAATGGCAATCCTCAAGAAACTCTTCGAGAGCAAGAACAAAAATGGACAGATTTAGCTTTAAATTTGATACACAGGACTATTCCAACAGCTCATGCATCATAGTATAACAGGTTTTACTTTTCAAAACATCAAAGTTAGAGTGATTGCATAAAAATACATTCATTTGTAAAAATTTGAAGATTTGAATTCTGTTCTGTAATTGTATAGAAGTTCTGTCATGTAAAAATTTAGTTAAATCTCATTGCTTTTCTTTTAATTTTATTTTTTAATGCATAAATGTCAATTTCACTGATGGAATCACGAGAATCCTTTCCCCCCCCCTCTAACAAGTGAGCTAGTGTCAAAGTAAAAGGTTCAATTAGGTCCCATAAGTCAGAGGTCTGAAACCAAGCATACCTTCAATTTCGATAATGGTCTTTGGTAAGGAAGGATTTGCTCAAAATTTCCCGGAGAGCAGTTTTCACATTCTGTACAAGTATCTCATAAAATCCTATCAAAGTGGGTCTTTCCCAGCATTGAACTGTCATTGTATGTTTTTCAAGGCAAAATAATGTAATGCAGCAGGGTGTTTTATTAAAAATCAGATATTTTAATCTAAATTGGAACATTTAAAAGTTTTGACCATATACGAGTTGAGTAATGGCTGGTATTCCTCTACGAGATACAGATTTTCTGAAGGCTAGCATGAATGAGGCATGTATAGCTGCACGTTAAAAGCAGGGTGTAATGTTTATCTTCCTTATTCTGTAGATAAAAAAGGGCTTACAAAATCTATACTGGTGAAATGGAGGGATGACCCTTGTGGCTGGAAGAGGTGCAATGAACTGGTTTCCTGGCAGTCCTGAAATAAATATATGTACTTAAAAATTGATAACTCATAGATTTATCTATTCCTTATTATTTACTAGCCTTTTTTTTTGGTGCCAGAAATAAAAACTGCTTTTCGGTCTTTTCACTGTTTATTTCAACGATAACAAAAACATTTACAATTCTGCAGCTTATTTTCATTAAAATAAATTTGAATTGCACATGAAATTCTGAGAAACATATCTGCAGCAGACCTAGATAAAATAAATTTGAATTATACAAGACAAATTCCGAGAAATATATCTGCTGCAGACCTAGAGCAGCTGGTCACTTAAAAACCACCAAAAATAGGGCTCCAAGAAAGCTAGTGTCTATCTAGCCCATGGTCTATCTAGAATCTCTCTCTGATTCTGTCTGAAAAACAAAATAAAATTAACTTCTTTATGTATCGGTACACCATGTGGGTCTGACATATGAGGGGCAGCTAGATCCACCCACGAAACTTGCGTGACTACCACCCACGTAGACCATGGATTCTCAACAAGGCCTTTAAACCTCCAGTAAATAATGCATTTGGTCCAATGTGGATTTGATGGATTTTCGACCTTTAATGATCCGATATCTTTCTTTTATTTGAATTAGGTTATTGACTCTCCAGAATGGAACACCTTTTAATGGGCATCAAATTATTTTTCTGAGAGGATTTAATGATAACACAATTGGATGTTTGAGAATCAAGGCTAGATTTGCGTTTTGCAGCTTTCCTTTTAATAGGAGTAATCCATCTTCTGAAAGAAATGGACTCAACTCGAATTTTTTAAATCGGTAGGAATTAGTTTGTCTTAAAGAGTCTTGATTTCTCCTGGGTAATACCCCTCTTGAATATACTTAACCCAGTAAATTTCTACATCTTCAAGTTCTTTTGCCCCCACTATATTCTCTGGAATCTTAATCATTACTTTTCATGACATTCTTACAAAATCGTTGAATCCATGCTGTCAGTCTTCTAAGTCATTCCCAGGAACTACAATTTTCAACAAAGGTTCCTTCCTTTTTATTCTGTGTAGCTCAATGTAAGGATAATCGATTTTTGATCATTTTTCGCTCTCACTATCTACGGCTTTTAAAGGAAGCAACTCGCTTTTTGTGGCTAATTTTTTTTGGGCAACGAAAGTGGCCATAATAGTTTAGTGGTCATGGTCGATTTAGTTTTCAACGAGTTGCAGGTTTGTGCCCTGATGCCACTAAAGATCCGCTGAGTAGCGAGACTGATGCACGTTAAATCTGGTCGAGATCCCAAGGACTCCCGTTGGCGTGATGTAGATGTTTGGAGAATATAGAGATGGAATTGTTGTCCTTGTCACTTGACCGAGATTAAAAATTACAATCTCCGGTGCCAATAGCACTCGTGTTGCTTCTCGGTGCGATGTTAATAAAACAATCAAATCAGGCAACGCAAGAAATGGATTGAATCGTTGAATTCAATAGTTCTTCAACATGACAATATCTTGTAATCAAGTTAGCAGGATTTATCTTCCCTTCATAATGTATCTAGTCTAATAAGCCGAAGCACTCTAGTGACCTTTTTCTTTCTCATGGAGTTTTCTGCCTTTGGTAAATACGGGTGACGCGCCCACCGGTTACCCTAGCGATCCTTCTCTATTTTCGATCATCCTTCTTGCCAGCCAATTTGTGTCTTTTCTTCATTTTCTTTCTTTCATTTTAGACCACAGTTAAATCTTGTTTGGCGCATCATAGTCATATCTGGCTTCTGCGCCAATAATATTTACTTTCTCACTTGACCCTTCTTGTCAATCAATATTGTTTTAATGTCTAGATCACAGATTTACCTTGTTTGGCGAAGTATGGCCACATCTGGCTCTTGCGCCAATAAAACTTCACTATCATCTTCTAGTTTAGTGAGTCAGTAATCCAATTTCCATAACTATTCACCACAAATGGCATCCAATTGTAGGCAGATTCCTTGATACAGCGGAGAACCATGGTCGAATCAAACCATGGGAACACTTTTCTGATTTTTGGAAAGAGTTTCATTAAATATTTCGATAATCTAGATGCAATCAACGCAGTCATTAATTCAAATCTAGGCAGTGTCAATTTTTTCAAGGATGCCACTCTTGATTTGAACATAATGAATGATTAATAAATTCCGTGCAGGTTATTCTTAAACCTAAAATATGGTACAGCTTCATAGCAGTCAGGATTGACGTCTCCAAACATATGAAATTGAACATTACCACTTAAGCTCCTTTTTTGGAAAATAAAATCTGAGTAACCAATCAAAGCAAGAATTTTTATAATGTCCCTCACCAGCCCTTACGTCCAAAATTGTTGCAAAAGATATTTGATAAATACAATTATAAATACAATTCAATAAATTTATAAATAAATTTAATTTATTTGATAAATACAAGGGCGAAATAAATACAATTGAATGAGGGGAAAAAAAAACTAAGATGCTGATTTGAGATCAGGCCTTTTCGTGCAGAGTTTCCCTTTCAAGATATGATAGTAAGAATTGTAATTCAAATCCCAAATTGTCTGTATTATCGAAACAAATATTCTTTAGTTAAGTGCACGGGCATCATGACCCCGAGGTACCCTAGTGATCTTTTTCTTTCCTATGGGTCTTTGGTAAATACGGGTGACGTACCACCATATGTTACCCCAGCGGTCCTTCTTTATTTTTGACACTCCTTGTCAATCATTTTTTTTTTTTTAATTTTTTCTCTTCCATACCACAGTTAAATCGTGTTTGGCGCAGCATAGCCACATCTGGCTCTTGCCCCAATAACCTGTACATTCACTCACTCACATCATATCAAATAAATTAAAGAACTTTAAAATTTTAAGTCTGAGTATTTATTTTTTCAAACATGGTCGCATCGCTTTCCCATTTTTCCATCATTTCGGGGGAATGCTCATCTATGTTATCTCGTTACTCGACCTCGTGAGACTTGATTACTTTCTCAATCAATAAATGCTATTCTGAGTCCAGAAGAGTTGCGATTCATTTTCTAGTATTGGAAGATGAGTACAAGCCGTTATACAACATATCTAATTTCTGTAAGTCGTTGTTAGTCTGGAAAATGTTATATGTGACTTCGAGAAGGTTTGGGAAAACCGAAAAAAGTTGGCACAATTCTTTAATGGCTGCAAACGTGCTATGACTTGAATTTTTAGAATTTCCTATTGGTTTGGGTCTTTGAAGTTCGGAAGGCTTGTTGCTGGCCGAATTGGATCCTATGTAGAATGCCTTCATTTGTTGAGGCTCCCTTTTGGTGATGCTAGCGAAAGAAATATCTTCCTGTGTTTTCACTGGTTGGATGATAGTTTGGACTTTTTTCAAGCTTTGCTTTTGGGAAACTGGGACACTCCCGCCATGACTCGATAGGAATGCCCTTGCAGTTCATGCATTTGAGTTTTTCCTTTTTCTCACAATCACCTGTTTGTTGTTCATTGCCACACTTTAAACTTTTGGGTCTAAATTCACAATTTGCTGATGAATGGTGGGGGAAATTGCAGTAGTTTAACATTGCTTAGCTCCAGGTCGTTTTTTTTTTTTTTTTTTTTTTGAAAGAGTCGATTGTAACTGACACGTACTGGATTGAATTTAGTTTGAAGATTTCCGGGGAGTTCTTCACCTTCTCGAAGCTTTACTAAAAACGTAGGTTGTTGAAAGTATAATTTTCGTTGCGTGAGCTGCGCAACTTTTGAGATGGGATATCCTTTTGATTTGATCTCCATTTCAAGGTCCTCTATGCATATGTTTGTCGGAAGGCTTTTAATTACATTAGGCATTAATTAGGCGAGAGCTTAAGGGATGATTCATATAAAATTATTTTTCCTTGGAAAAAGGAAGTGATTTTTCCATGATTTTCGACGTTAGGCTGGACTTTTTATTTATTCACCTGCCAGTTTGGTTGAAGAATTAGGATGTTTAAGATTAATCTCTTGTTAAGATAAGATATATTACGTTGTAATTTGGATTTCAAGCGGTGCAAGATAGCTTGAAGTTTGGGAGGCAGGGGCGGGAAATTCTTTTCGGCTGCTGTAGGGTCGTCCTTTTCGAGTAGGGTGAAACTGTTATTAGGTTTTAATTTGAAATTTAGAATATTTTCTGAGGGTTGCCAAATAACTCTTTTGGTGGGCGATTTACCACTCTGTTCAAAAATATTTTGTTATATTAAATTTACGGAATTGCTGAGCAGCTCCGTGCTCTACATAAAAATGATAAATTAACTACAAATCATTCTCTTAAAGCGGTTCAAAATAAGATATATAGCTTTCTATACATACTTTTTTCATTACTGAGAGTAAATAGGAATATGCTGAGACAAATTAAACATAACACTTTTGAGTTCATTTTACTTGAGAAAATATAAACACACACTATATTAACTGAAATGAAAAATAATAATTGAGGATGCGTGACACATAAAGAAATATAAAATACATTTATACACACACATTTTTTTAAAAGAATTTTTTACAATGAAGGGATAACACTTGCCCGTTTACAGTCAAAATTTCGTTGAATTGCTCTGCAGTTCTCTGTCAGGTAAAGGCACATTTAACTGTAACATTAATCACAAAACTGTAGAGCTTTCTTTTAATCCAAATGGCACTTCAAAAATCTGAATGATTTGTTTCGCTAAGATGAACGCAGATTTTCCTATATCAGGACGATTCTTATCAACGGCGATTTATTTTTTCTTGAGACCAGGATGGTACAGGATCAGAGCGGATCCTTAAGGCGATGAAAGAAAGGAAGCTCTCATGCAACATTAGAGTGGCTTGAAGTATTCCATATGCCTGAGTGGCATTCAATGAACCATTGATCAGATTTCCCAAATAATATATTTATTTTTATGCCGGAGTGACATACAACTAAGAATCTGGTCGATTCTAGTCCAAACGAGGGTGACTATTTTCTTCATTCGCAGATGAAGTGCAGTGAGTTGGTAAGGTGCTGAATTTTAAAAAAAAATAATTAACTTTTATAAAATTTGGATCACGAATGGAGCCTCTAATTCTTTCTCTGTCGAATCTTAACGACAGTAGAGGGATTAATGGCTCGTTTTGTAATTGATCAATGGAGTTTTGAACTCAATAAAGAGACGGATTTTTAAAAGATGATATTTAATTAATATGATAAGTACAAATTATTTACAAAACAAAATTTAGACCATGGGTATACATATTGAAGAATCTGAAGACTATCACATCATATGTCCACACTTGAGAGGCTGCGCACTTGCCTCTGCCTCTCAAGGTGTGGACCCCGTGGCTGAGGTTACAAAACTAAAATGTTCTTGATACCCTCTGGTGAAGGAAGGCGATACAAATATGAATTCCTATATATATAATGTTATGCTTTCTTTTAAATATTTTTATAGTACTATTTAACAAAGTTTATAAAAACAGTCAAAACCAATTTCATTTTAATTTATTGTAACTGAGAGTGAGAGACCATTTTCACGCTGCGTGAGTTACAATTCGCCACGGCGAGTTACAACACCCTCTCTTCCTCTCGAAATCTTACGCTCCGTTCTCTTCTCCTTAAAAAAGGAGAAGAGAACAGAGCGTAAGATCTCGAGAGGAAGAGAGGGCGTTTCGCTGTGTTTTTGGTTATATAGCAGGGAAATTTCACAATAAACGTCAAAGAACATGTGGGATAAATAGAGGGAATTCAATTTCAGACCTGAAGTTTGGTAGGGATCATCCCTATACGACTGGAGGCGTGGAATCTGCGAATTAGCTGGAGGGAGAAGAAATTGATTCTTCTGCGGATTATACTTGTGGGTGGGTGAAACATATTTTGACGTTGCAAAAGTAAAACTCCAACTCTGCTTAGTTGAAGTTAAAGATATTTCAAGTATCTTTATAAGTGTGATATTTCATATTTATGTAAACGTTTTGAGAACGTCCGGGAATTGGCAGAGATAATTTCCCTTAAATAATATAAATAAGTAAATGTTTTGAAGATTACCTTTTCTGTTTAATTTCAGTGAATTTTAGTTTTAATTTAAGGTATTGGAAGGGAGTAGAAGCAGGAGACGCCACAATTGCATTTATCCTTTCCTCAAAAATATGGAGCAGATTTGTTGTTACTAAACAAAGTAGCTTTTAAATTAGGAAACAATTTAAAATATTATTAAATCATAACAGTTCCTGAACATTGTCAGTAAGTGACGCAAACACTTCCAGCATAGAACTAACTGCTAAGTATTTATGTTTACTTGCGTTCAATCAAAAAGTCCCGTATGTATATCAAATGTTCACTAGTCGAATTTCTTCCTGTTCAGTTTGAATCCCAACTTGCATCCGAATAGACAGTGAATCACATTTATACTGGATAAATTTAATTTGTAATCACTCATATCAGAAACATAATAAAGTAGATCAACCAGTTTTGATTTGTATCACCATTGCAAAATTATGATATCATATTCACGCAGAAAGCCTATGTCAGGAAAAATTCTGTTAGCCAAGTACAAAAGACATCCGATTAATGATCGGTTGGTATACTTGTGCATTATTTCGTTTTCGATAACGTCACTTTCCTTTATATTTTAGGAGGTTAACACCCTAACTTAAGTAGTAAATCAACAAAACTTCTTGGAATATCTTTAAGTTTATTAATATAAGTTTTTTGATGTAAATATGCATTTTCGTTTTCCTTCTCAAAATTTACACCTGAAAACTATTCAACTTTTCCAATTGAATGATGTCCAATTTTGCTTTCTACACAATTAGTACAATTTTCATTTTTACCAAACACTACAATATCATGAACATGCATAAGCAATATTGCATCGTTTTTCAACTTATAAACGTAATTACAATATTTAAGTTGATAAAAACTGAATGAGAGAGAGAGATTCTAACAGTTTTTAATTCTTTATTCCAAATTCTACTGCTATGATAACCAGATTGATTTCTGTTCATAAGCATACTTTAGAGCCATTTCTCCATATAACCTGGTTGTAGATGCATTGTATGTTTCCTCATGTAACTTGCCAAACAAGAATACTACCTTTTCATTTAGTTGTACATGTATCTACCCATTCAAAAGTCTAGAAGTATTTAAAAAATATAGTTTAACTAAGGTGAAAAGTTTACAACCGATGAAAAAATATTTTTATTATATCTAATCCAAATCTCTGTTTAAATACCTGAGCTACAAGTCTAGCTTTAAATTTCTTAATTTTTGAATTGGCATCTTTCGTAATGAGGGGGGAAAAACATTTATAGCCTATAATTTTAGCATTTTTAGGAGGATCTACTAACGTCCACACATTGTGTGGTTGTTCAAAGTTTTCATCTATTCATCCATTGCTTGATGCGAAATATGTTATTCTAAAGATTCCTGGTATTGTTCGAACGACTAAGGAATTTCTGTTATGAATTTCTCTATGGAAGAGATCTACAAAATTAAATAAATACAATTCATCAGTATTTTAGCACTTGAATTATTAGTTATTTCTCTATCTACTTGAGAAATAGATCTGTATTTATGCTTGTCGAAAATTTTATAAGTATCTACATTTTGATATTCATTGTAAGTATACTATTTATTTAAGTGTTAATCTTATTTCCTATTTGCTCATTTATTTCCGTTTTAAAAATGCGTAACATTTGAAAACCAACCTATCTCTACCATTTTATAAATTATGCATTTTAAAAAAGTAATTTAAGTTAAAGCATTCTATTAGATATATTTCTTTTTAGTGCTTTTACAAAGTAAATGGGGTCGGTAAAAAGGTGTTAATAAGCATACATTTTTTCACACCTCATTATAGTATTTTTATTAGCAACATTAAAATGTCTGTGTACAAATTTTATTATTTTTCATGGATGAAATGTTTCATTTGAGAAGACAAATGTCAGTTTTTACAATTCAAAGATTTCGCACACATAAATATTAAAGTACATAATAACTTCAATTTAATTACTGAATGATATTTGATTGACGAATAATATCAATTAAAAAACAGCTTGATTGCAATTATATTTTCAAAAATAATACACAGAGCAATGTTATACAGCTACAGTAGAGAGATCAGCACACGAAAGGAAGATTATGTGGAACAATAGAGAAAAAGGTTGGAGAATTACAGTCAGGTGAGGGAAGGTATTTATGGCTAAGGTTTAAATAAATGTGGTAAATCTCTTCCAGTGTCGATCACTTTAAGTTATAATTCACTCACAAATTTAATCAAAACCATACTTATTTCTTTAAAAAAAAAAACTGTACAGATATTCTTAAAGAAACAGGATCATAAACTTTCTTTTTCTTTCGAGAACTTTCTTTTTATAACGTAAAAAAAAGCGTTTATTCTGCATCTATTGAGGACAGGAAATGTTGAAACTGATCGGACTATCATCTTACACACACAAACCTTAAATACCCAATACGGATTCTATCCTCACATTGATCAAAATCATTTCTTATTCTTTCTATCCATTCTACAATTATCTACTTTCATATTCATATATGTATTCTATATGAATTAAATCTGAAATCCATAACACTACGATCCCAGACCGACATCGGTAATTGAGTAGTTATGATCGTGACTTTGCTTCCGTCGAGTCCTGATTCCACTAAAGACCCCCCTGTGTAGCGAGACTGGAGTATGATACATCTGTCGAGCCTCTAAGTCTTCCTGTTGGTGTGGTGTAAGAAATTGGAGAGTATGCTGTTAACTCAGATGTTTGTCTTTGTCACTGCCCGAGGTTCGTAGTGCGATGTTATTTACAACCAACCCAACTTATAAGCCCAAATTAGCATAATGCTCGTCTTACAACCACACGTTTGTGCTAGAATCAATCCTCGATATCACTTTATTTTTCTTTGTTGAATTGTGTATTATGCCAGTCTCCCTTCTTAATCTGAGAGAGTATTGTTTTTTTTCCCCAAAACCTCACCGCCACCTATTTTCAATGTAAACTATACAAAATATGAGGTGTATACATTTATACGAGGTGTGATAATTCAATAACCAGACTAGTCTTAAAAATTAGCTTTATTGAAAGCATACAAATACCTTTTAATCCCCTTCTACATACCCCTCTTCACTATCAATCCATCGCTGCATACGATTTTTCTTCTGTTCAAAGCAGTGCTGCAGGTTATTAGGTGTCACCTTCTTCAGTAAGTCTGCCGTTTTTTGCTTTCACTGCTCTTCTGCCGACTGAAAATTCAGATCTGGTGAGCACGGTGGATGCTCGAGCACAGTAATGCGCTTGTTCGCTAAGATATGTTTCATAGAGGGGCGTTGTCTTGGGGCAAAATCCTGTTGTTGCTCCACAGAGATCTGGACTTCTTCCTAATTCCTTCTATAAGCTTTCTAAGGATCTCAATGTAGTACTGCTGGTTTACCGTTTCGCATTGAGGTACCATTCAATCATGAGTGTTTCCAATAATATCGATAAAAACTATGAGTATATGACCTTCAGTTCGGACTTGCTCATTCGAGCGCTTTTGGTCCTTAGTGTGTGGGGAGGAACTTCCAGTGCATGGATTGCTATTCAGTTTCAGGATGTATTGAAAAGTCCATGTTTCCTCACATTTCATGACTTTTTCAATTAGTTCAGGATCTTCTGTGAAGCGTTCCATGATGTCAGAGCAAACATTTTTCCTGTTCATTTTTTGCTCGCATGTCAGGTTTATGGTACCAGTTTTCCGCAAACTTTCGTCACATGCAAATCCTCGGTCAAATTTTTTTTTATTGTCTCTTTGTCAATATTCATAATATCCGACATCATACTAACACTCAAATGGTGGTCTTGATGCTCATTTTCAGGATTTTTTAATGTTTTCATCAGTTCTTGATGACACGAATCTACCAGAACGTTTATCATCTTCAATAACATCCCGACCTTCAGAAAATCTTGTGTGCCATTCAAAATTTTGACGACGTAACATGCAGTTGTCTGCAAAACACCTTCTTTAACAATTTAAAGCATTAAGTTGGAGTTGTTTTTTAATTTTTCGAGGAATTTCAAATTTATGCGCTGCTCGATTTTTAAGCAGATTGCGTTTATTCGACACAACAACGTCATTCTCAAGCAGTGATGAAAAACAAAATGAACTAGATAGATGCACGGAATAACGTGCCACCTGCACTGGAAGCATCATGGTGAACTACATCCTATTCCCATTCGTCCACACCAAGCCTAACGGCTAGGGCATGCGCAGTCCGGTTATTTATTTGTTACACCTTGTATATATAATATATATATGAGTGTGTGTGTCTTTATATATTTCTTGAAAATTCAATATACTCAGGATGACCCCCGATAGGATGAAGGAATTATTACTCAAAGAAAAAAAAATTTCAAACCATATGATATCTGATACCTTCTAGGGTACAGAAGTGTGCACGAAAAGTTGAGAACCCAACTATCTTCGGAACGGTACATACAAGATTTAAGATGGAGGCACTGTTCGTTCCCATTCCAAAGAATAACAGAATGGTAACTTTTGTAGAAATTGAATCATAGTTTGAGAGATTCATACGTTCTACCAGATAATTCAAATTATAGTTTCAACGCTCAAAATCTGGAAAATTCAACTTGGGGCACATTTTTAAACTCTCCAAAGAAAGCTGAGTCAGTGTTTTATTTTGACCCGGAGATTTATCTCTTTTCATTTCAGGAGTTTTATCGTTATTTTTCTATTTACACTCCTTCGGAGAGAGGATATATGGTTGAAGAGAATGGGAGGAATGAAGATAACAGAGAAACAATTGAAATTAAATTACCGAAATATATATAACTGATTATACAGAGAGTTTGAATAAATAACAAACACACTTGTCAAGGACAATTCTTAATAATAATATTTTTGGGGGGAGTAAGGTTTTAAATAATCTGACTTTGCAATAAAAACATACTTTATTGAAACTTGTAAATTTTTCACACATTTTAATTTTTCAAAACCTTTTTAAATCATTTGACTCTGTTGAATATAAAAACCCGCACCTTATTTTGAAGATCGTTACATCATGTTTTTCTTCGAAGTTCTGTACGTGTACTGTGGGATTGCTGGAGATGATGTATATTTCATGGTGTGTGTCATCAGATTCTTTTTGAAATACAGAAACGTACTAGGAATGTAGAGAGACAATCTACCTTTGAAGATAAACATGGAAGATTTGATGGACATTGTTACTCGGATTCTGATAACCAAAATTTCCAAATTAATTAACTTTGAAACAGGTTCAAGACTTGTTAGCCAGAATGTTTTACTCCACGGGACCTTTGAATTCCTGGTTCAGAAACTTGGAATCTAGAAAACTTACCCTGCTTCCCAAATTTAATTTCGTATATGTCATGAATAATTCAGAATCGAGCACCCGTGTTTTATGTGGATTTACAGAATGGTCATTTTCCACCTAAAAAAATTGTTATTTTCTTACTCACATGGATAACGATGAACGAATTTGTTCTAAACCCCAAGAAATTATTGAATGTAAGCAAGAGGTAAAACCTGAAAAAGAAAAAGATATTGGATGTATATATATGGAAGTCGTAATGACCGAATCACAAGAAAATACTGAATTTATGAATGAGACTTGTGATTCGGATTGAGACAAATTATGCGATGATAATGATGATACTGCATCCGAAATTTCGTACAACTTATCCGAAAGAAAGGAACTCCTTATTTTCATTTATTATGGATGAAGATTCTCACGTGTGTCTCTAATACAGAAACAGACATTTTGTGCTAAGCATTCTTATGTTAAAAATTATTGCGGAATAGAATAGATTATAAAATCTGTTTGATCTGTGAAAATTGTAAATGGGGGATTGGTATTGGAAATATATTGAAATAATAAATAATAATTTTAAAATACTGTATTGTGTTTTTTAAATGTTATATTGTATTTCTTAAAAAGGAATGGAAATAGGAATTCTTTCCTATTACATTTTTTTTTCTTCCTCGACTTTTTGAGAAATGAATCAAATTCTTCATTTCTCGAAAAGTCGATGTTTTTTTTTTTTTTTTTTTTTTTTTTTTTTGTCAATTTACTATCCAAACTTGGAAGGAACAGTGTTTGAATTTGTATGATTAATAAGTTGGAGTAAAAAGAAACCAAAGTTAAAATTAGGCCTTCTGTTTAGTAAAAGAGATCAAAATTAACTCGACAAGAGATTAGAACATTTGGCATCGTATAAATATGGCATTCTAAAAGTTCATTTCAGTTTCTTTCGACTAATCTTCATGTCTGTCAACGACCTTCAACGGGTTGGGTTGCCGCTGCAGCCTAGTGGTCATGATCGCGGTTGGTGGTTTTCGTCAAATCGTGGGTTTGAGCCTTGATGCCAGTAAAGTCCCACCGTGTAGCCGGAGCTGATGCATGTTAAATTTGTCGGGTCTCATAGTCCTCCCAAGGCGTGGTGTGGAAGTTATGATAGGGGATGCCAGATCAGGTACCTGGTCACTTGACTGAGGTTCAAAATGAGAAGGTCCATCGTCAGTTGCACTTGTGTTGCTTCTAGTGCAACATTAATAAAACCAATCAATAAACCGATTGGATTCGCGGCTCACGCAAAGAAAATCTTTACTTTAAATGATTTGAAGTTTATTTGGTCTACACTGTACCGAATTCATCTTTCATCACGACAGTGAATACCACGGGACTGGATTTTATCGAAAGGGACGAGAGTTTGAATCAATGTTTGCTCTGAAAATGATTAAAAATTTCTTTCGAAAGCAACAGACTGAAATTTTTGCTTCTTTTTCTATGACAGTTTAACTTTTTGTATTATCGAATTTATGTAATTTATCCCTATTTTGTAAATAAAAAAAATGATTCTGATATATAGCTGTTTTGGATCACTTTCTTTAAAAATTTAATTTTTTTTCCAATCTTCGAGTTGAACACGCAACATATATTCTTAAAAATTTGGAATAATTTGTGGTGATTGTGGTTTGCTACCATCGTGGAAGGATACAAGATAGGAGAGAGTAAACAGAACGCTCGACGAAGAAACGAAGAGGAGACGAAACACGGTTTACGCGAATGAGAAAAACGCCAAAGCTACTTGCCTCGTCTTCTATAGATGTATTAGTGTAATCAGCTCCGCTATCTTGAGTGTTTCCAAGATCATGATATCATTAAGTTCGGTTAGCATTCGAATGTAAATTGATAAATAATTTAGTATGTGCTTTGTGCGTGTGCTTTAAATAGCCAATAAATAATGTTGCTGATAAAATCAAGAACCCTTATATATAACATATGACATGCTAAGAATTTAACTCTGAAATATAATTTTGAAACCAAATCTAGAAAATAATTTTTTTCCTAATTCAAAGTAGTAAGCAAAATAATGGATCATCTTAAAAACGAGTTAGGGTCCTTTGCTCAACTTAAGTTTAATAATATTATTTTTTGAAAAAATAAAATGGAATGAAATATTCGATGTTATACACTAAATCAGTTGCGAATAAATTCAGTACAATTAAACAAATTTTGGTAAAGAGTTTGATTATTCTGATGAATACGAAGTGATCTTTAGTAATTCAACGATAATGAAGAAAAAACTCAATTTCATTGTTAAGATTGAAAAAAAAAAAAAAAAAACTATCTATTCTAGTACATACGGTAATAAAAATCATGCAAAATTTTTAAAAATTTTAATTTATTTTTATTCGATTCAAATTATTTTAACTAATTTCCAGGGATATCTTTACTTAGAGGGATTAATGATTTTTTGAAACGGACAAAAGTCGCCAAACTGAGCAATTAACGTTCCTATGTAGCAGATGCAAGATGTTATTTGCAGTCCAGTTAGTCGATAATACTTTTTAGAAATCAAGATCATTTGAGCAATGATGAATGTCAAGAAAAAACAGTATATTACTACGCAGAGTGTTTCTTCCGCTGATCGTCTTTCACATCACTTATACAAACTGGCTTTACTGAAGGACAACGCCTTGGTGATCAATCTCTTACTAGAAATGAGGATTTGGAGGAGAAAACTTTTCAACCCCATAAAGTAAAAACTCTCTTTGTTTTTTGATAAACTGTAAAAGCAGTTCATCTAAGAAAATGAAATTTCCACAAAGTTTCTGTGATTAACGATTCATTTTCAAACCCTTCCTTGAAAACTAAGGATTGGACTAATTTATTCCCAATTTCCTAAGAAGTCTTTGTAATAGCTTTCCTACACATTAGAATTGATATGTGTATGAAATTAAGATTCGTTAAAGAAAAATTTAAGTTAAATTAGGAGTCTCGAAACAGAACGAGACACTTTAGCGAAGATTTTCTCTTTTGCAACGATAGCAACAACATTTAAAAAAAAGTGCATTTAACTTTATTTAACTGTAACTGTTTTGACTGTAAACAACACTTTCAAAAACATTTGTATTTATGTAGATCTGTACGTAAATGTTTTTTTTTATGATTAAGCTGTGTACTGTTAATTTTTGAGTTATGAATGCTTTGAAATTTTTGACTAATGTTATTTTAGTCGCGCTAAGTTATGATTCAGGTAGGTTTAGAGTTAATTTATGATCATTACTTACTTTGCCGTGGGTGTGGTTGTTTCTAGTTTTTACTTCACCATCTGTGTAACTTCATTTTTCGTTCTCAGTCTGCAGTGGTTTCTTATTGTCTAATTTTGTGTTTCTTATTGAAACTAGGCAAGAAAATTTATTTTATTGATGGTAAATTTTTAATGAAATATATTAAAACATTATTTTGAAAGGGATCTATTCAAAGGTATATGGATGTTACTGATATAGATGAAGTACATATTAGAGCTTAATTAAATAAAAATAATAGTTGAAAATAATTATTCAGTTGTTGAATATTGGGTGGGAATGGTGTAATCATGACTATCAAATTTTTCAGGTGTTAAGAATAAGAAGCATATAAAAATTTTGAATTACATTGATCATTAGTTGCTAGAATATTTTTTACTTAAATACAACATATATTACATCACCTTTTTGGATAAAACATTGATAATAGTTCATTTCTCTAAGTGTTTGCTTGCAAAATGTACAATTAAACATACAAAACCTAAATACAAATTCTAAACGTACAAAATCTGAATAATAAATTGTAAATCAGATTACTGCACATACCCCCATGACATTACATTTTTATTTTAAGATTTCAATTGCTCATGATGATTATAAATGTTCTTTGAAAACTTAATTGTGTGCATTCAATAATAGAATTTGAAACTTTGTCATTCAACATGAATAATTATGAACTATTTGTTTTTAACAAGAATTAATTACAATTAAAAATCCATAGGATGACAGCAATAGTATACTTAAGTTTTTGTTGTTAGTTGTCTTCGTATCTTGTTCAATGAGCATTATAAAACCTAATTTACAATTTCTGTTTATATTATGACTTCAATGTACAATATAATTTCCATTGTCAATATTCTAGTAATTTATTTTTAATTGACGTATTTGATCATGCATTAAAAAAGAAAACAGTTAAATGATTTGAATATTTTTAATATGAAATGTATAAGTTTTTAAATTTGTATAAGAAATAGTGGCTGCATCAAAATGGTATTAATTTTATTTTTATTGTAGATCATAAAAATCATTAAGTTTTCTATCAATATATCTTATTTCTCCAAAATACATTGCATTTGATTCTTTTAAAAGAACAAAACTTCTACTCTTATGATTTGTATGATCAATTGATTACATATAGAGCTTGTTAAATTTTTGGCTAATATTATAATTTAAGAGAATGAGATATATCTTGTGACGTTTTGTCTTGATCCTGGATCATCCTTTGGATATCATTTTGAAGTACTGAAAATGTTAGAATGCAGAAAAATGCTTTAATCCAGCTGTTGTAAATGGAATTTTAAAGTTAATATATTTTGATGAAAAAAAGATGTATTAGATCTTCCTTGCAGTCTTAAATCAAAATTATTGGAGATTGCAGCTGGTGTGGCTATTCAAAAGTATAAATTTATTCATATTTGCACGTATAGTAAAATCATAAAAATACCTTTAGAATACTATTTTACAAATATACTGATTGTTTAGGTTGTGTAAAAGTTTGTGAATTAGATGTGAAATTTTGGTGTACATATTCATGCTTTTAAGAGTTTTAGAATATTTCTAATTATCACATAAGTTTATATGCTTCATACATCTTCTCCTCAAATTACGACTATCCACACTATCAACCATGAAAATTACCTTAGTTTCCAGAAGAAAAGTTGCAGTGCTTATTTTCTTGAAACTTAAACTATCAGAGGGTGTGACATTTCTACCAATGAGTGTTTGCATGCACTTATAAAAATGTCATAAGATGTCATTGTATATATTCTGCATCTCCTTGGTGCTGTCCTCTCAGAAAAAACCACACAGATGCTTTCTGTGTAACTTCATTGAGTTTATAAACTCTCCCTTGAATGGACCTACATGTTTTATTCATCCTTAGCAAGATTTTGGAACAATTACATTCATCCCTCGTAGAAATCAGCATTCACATCAGTTTGAATGGTCTCTGTTTGCTGTCCTTGATGAATCTTCTGGAAGGACCCATAATCTTCCCTTCCCTTTCTATTGTAAATCTACTGTGGTTCTTTCCAAATATGGGCACAATTCCACCTGCATTGTAATAATGAATTGCAAGGTATTTTTTCTTTCTTCCCCTTTAGCACAATTAGATTCTTATAGGCATTCTTCCAGACCTGGTCAACTTTGGTATCATTACATGTGGGATAGTTTTTAAGAAAATTTTGAAAATGACATCTAAAATAGCATAGAAGCTTTATTAATAGTTTCTTGTATTGTTCCAAATGTATCAATTTGACTAATTATAATTTTTTGTTATAGTATTTGCTCAACAGAATCCTTCAATTTCTTACATAACAAAGGAGAAATATGCCAATATTGGTGATACAATTGATCTTCATTGTTCTGTGCATTATGCCTCTATTTATCCAGTGAGAGATATTTTTTAGTACTTTAATCTTTTATTTATGAATTAAATTTTTATGAAAGCAGTTTATATATACTTTATGTAGTTAATATCTTTATCAGTTTATTAATTACTTCTCTTGTTTATTTTATTTTCTTGTTGATGCCTTTTTATATTTTTTTCAAGTTATTTTATGTACTTTAATCATTTTTTATTTCATTAAATAAAATTACTGATTCATTGTCTAATTTTTTAAAAATTTTAGATTTTTGTTTAAGATTAAACTTGCGTTTGTGTTTTCTTGTTGAAAATTAGTAATTTATGAATAATTGAAGTATATATTGGTACTTACACAGTTGATGTACTCACTTGTTTTATTTACTTCATATTTATTTAATGGAAATAATGGTAATAAAAATCGGGATACTAATTTATAGATTTCTTTTATGGACTATATTATATATGAAACTATAACATAATAAAAAAGTTTTATTCGTTCTAGAACAGAAAAATTAAATCTTTTATTTTTCTTGACCACATTGGTAGAAGAGTTATATTAAGTTGCACAAGACATGCACACACACACAAACACACAGTTGAATCTATAGTAATATATTTAAGTAATTTAAACTTTATTCATTTATTAATTTCTTATCACAAAATAAAAGATTGATAGCAGTATGAAATTAGTGATGTTTGACATTCTTGATACATGAATGCTTGGATATTTAGTTCAATATATTATTTAGTATTTGTGATGTGATGTATAGTGATGACAGAAATAAATATGGTATGATTGTGAAGTGGGAGATATTTTGTTTTGGAAGATACGTGGTATTGATATATCAACTAATCAGACAATTTTTTTTTTTTCATGTTACATTTTAAATTGTGACTTAACATATATGATATGAAATTAGGTTATATATTTATGTCAAATAAATATGGTGTTGCAAATAAACTTTTAAGAATCATGAGTTTTTCGGAAATCTTGAAATTTACTCTTAAATTCTTTGAGTTTGCTGTAATTTCAGTTACATTTTCGAATACAGTTTTTGTGTGAACCATTGTATTATATATTGTTGTGCATTATGCATATAGACATAAAAATAGATATGTATATTTATGATTAATTCTATGGAATTCTCATTGCTAAAGCTGTATTAAATTTTAATGTCTATTGCTGATATAATAAATAGCATGTTAAAATTATACTTATAATACTGTTGATATTTTTTCCCCTTCAAAATTTTCATATTTACAATTGTTTATTGGGCTGCATTGCCAGCCATCATGAGCCACAGGCAGGCTGTGAATTAAATAAGCCTGTTCCTGATGAATTCAGTTAAGAAGAATAGAAAAAGGCAAAGATTGTGATCTTTTATGTTTAAAGAAATTCAGAAGATTAGTATGAGAAGAATAAATTTCAGTCCTCAAACATATCATGGAATGAGAAAACAGGATGCAAAATACATTTAAAGATAATTATTTCAATATAATAATCATTCAAGAAATTCAAATTTTAATAAAATGCATTTGAATTTTAAGATAACATTTGATTATTCCAATTGTAAAAGTTTATCTACTACAATTTTGTTTGAAAAATAAGTTTGCCATATCAGCACCCTCATTGTGTAACTTATGCTAAGGCTGCTGTTCCATATTCTTTATCAGGATAAGATCTCTAATTATTGAATAACTTATCAATTACACAAATCAAGATATTTCAGTCTAATTGGAAGGGTACACATTTATCTTTCTTTTGTTCGTTTTTTGAAGCAGAATATGGATATGACTCATAATTTAGATGTTATTTCATCCAGATATATTTTTTCCTTCTCGTCTTCAACTCACACTAGTTACATTTATGTACTTTAGTGAAGTGATAGCAGCTTCATCTGTCATGATGCTTAAAGAGCTGCTTTATATCGAAGTATCTATATTTCTGCATTTTATAATGTAACATAAGTCAAAATTCAAAGTCTTTACTTCGTATGTTGTAGAGAATCTTTTACAAAATACCTCGGATTTTTTAGTTGGAGTTTTGCCTTTTTCTGAATTTTCTAATGTTTTATAATTTAAGAGAGTTGACCAATAATCTTTTATTTATAATTGAATATCATAAGTAATAAAAATATTGGCTCTAAAATTAGCATTTAGATTGATGTTTGGCATGTCATAGGAATCATTCAAAATTTTGGAGAAAAATGCGTAATATGAAGACTGAAAAAAGTAAATATCTCTCTATAGAATAATGCTTTATTTTGTTAACAAAGAATTCAAATATGAATTAAAAGTTTTTAATTTATAAAATATGTATAAAAACATATTAAAATATACCAGAAAGAAATATAAAACTAAAAGAACAAATATGCTTGATGCTATTTAAGATATTTTTATAATTTGCTAACTAAACAAATTTTGTTTTTTAGAATGTTAAGTAGGCTTTTGTTATTGTTATTCTTTCAATAATATGTTACATTTTGAATCTAGGTCTTATGGGTGAAGATAGATGATAAAGGTCAACATTCTATTATATCAAGTGGTAGTTCACAGATCATTCCAGATCAACGCTATTCCATTCGTCATGATGAAGCCAGTAGTACTTATACATTACAAGTAAAATTATACAATTTCTTAAAATATTCATTTACTTTTTTTCCTGATTAATCCTTGTGTTACCTATGTTTAATTTTTTCTTTTTTTTTTAGATTACTAAAATTCAGCAAGTGGATACTGGACTGTACCAGTGCCAAGTTATTATTGCTTCAGCTAGTAAATTAACTGAAGATGCTTGGGTGTACGTCAGAAGTAAGATTCAGAAATACATGTTTATCATTTTATTATTAATTAATATCAAATTGATATATTAATTTGAATATGTTTGATATTAGTTCATGCAAAATTTTCAGCAATTAAAGTGTTTGTTTGGAAATGCTTTTTTAAAAAGTTAAATATTTATTTCAAGATTATTTTCAACAAACATATTTCAAAGTTAAATAAAAATTGTGTAATGTTTTTGATACTACTATATATGTGAGATAGCATTCTCATGGATGTTATTATTATTGTCTTGACATAATTGGCAGTCCTGACTTTTTTATCAACCTTAGTACTTATTAAATAATTTTTGAGCATTTTACTAATAGGTATTGTCCAAGTCATGATGAAAACATAACATACGAGGCAATGTGTCTCACAATGCAAGTGTCATTAGCAAAAGAAAACTGTTAGCCAGAGCTGATAACTTTTATACTTGGAAATAAAAGGGGGATTTCCTAAAATTGTGCTGATTCAGCAATTAAATTGAGGCTTTGGAGGCTCATAGTTAAACAAAATACATAACTAAAGTGGAAGGTACAGTCATTAAAATGTGAAAGTCAAGATAGTTTAATTTAAAAAGGTTGATGTTTTGAATTTTTAACTAAAAAAAAGGGTTTTAATTTCATTTATCACACTTACCCCCCTCTACATGACTCATGCAATTGCTTGACCTGGGTTATTATTCATTCAGAAAAAATAGACGATCAGTTATAGGTTTTTAAAATTTTGATAAGTCTCTTTGGCTGTTAGTCATGGCAGACTTCAAAAATATTATTTATAGTTAATATATCAAAATGTTCAAAATACTTTCAAACATAATTGTTATAATATGGAACAACAATATTATAAAATCAATAGTTATAAAAGAAAAATGTAGTTGACATTAGTGGCAAATCATCATGGCATAGTTAAATTTTGAAACAAATGCAATAAAATTTCTCTTAGATTTTCTTCTTATCAATCTCTATTAAATTGTGTGTAGAGTGTTTGGGAGAAAATTGTTGACATAAATTTGGTTTTTTAAAAAAATTGTGTTAAATGTTTTCCCCCCTTTTTTTTTATTCCATTTGTAGGGAAAAAAAAAAAAAAAGAAAAAGAATTTCTTACATGTTGTTGATATATGCAAAAAACACTAAATATAAAATATTTTAAAGAGGTATATGTGATCCTGAAAAAGGTGGTTTCAAATTATGAAATCTTTGAAACTGAATTATGTCCCAAGTAGATAAAAGATAATGGTTAATAATACAACTCATTTTGTGTTAGTAATTTATTAAGTTTCACATCAGTGACCAATTGTATTTTCCCTTCTTGATGATAGTTGTTCATAGAACAAGATTGGTCGACAAATCTGTGCAAAAGAAAACATGGGTATTGTTTCATTCATCATCTTGTAACAAAACAATGCATAAGAAATCACAACAATGTTAAACAAAATGTTAATATTATTTGTAATTAAACAATTAGGGATTTTTTTAAAATTTTGTAAAGGAACATCTTGTAAGAATCAGTTCTTCATAAAAAAAAATTGAATGGATAGATTCTTAAAAAGGGTCAAAACCATAATGGTTGAATTTTATTTATTAATGATATAATTTCATTAATCAAGGTATTGGAAACATCATAGTTTAAAAAATATACAATGTATAAATCTTTCTTTGCCAAAGAATTCAGTTTATTAATTTCGTAAATGACTTCAGAACATTGTTTAATTATTTCATAAGTGCAAGAAAAAGGAAGACTCAATTTTCTAATATTAATATATTAAAAGTTTCATACTCAACAAGATCGCCTGTTTTGAAATTTTAAAAATAAAATGAGCATTATATCTAATTTTATTTTTATTATGAAAATCTTTTGTTTTTTTGCGGAGCTTATTAAGTGCATCATCTACAGGTTTGTAATATTTATTCTGACCAATACGTTATTAATATGGCAAGAGATGAAATAACAAGTGTAGCTGTGGATATTAAGTTACTGAGTGTGAAGTTAAATTTTATTACTTACTTGTGGCAATAGCTTCATCTAAGGAATTTTAGATGAAAAATTTCCCTTACATATAAGTCTTATAACACATCAATCAATAACTCCCGAGACTAACCCAGAGATGGTGCTCATAGTAAACCAGTAACCAGGTCTTTCTAGAGTACTAACCTTTGCTTGAAACGTGTCAAAATTTTAAGTCGATCGGACCAGAAACAGCTGAGTTATCGAGGTTGGAGTAAAGTCGTTTTGTAGTTTGTTTAAAAAATAGAAAAAACCGAGTTTCGTGTTCTGATAAAACATTGTGTTTTAATGGGTAAAAACACCGTGCAAGCGAAACAATGGATTGAAAAATGTTACCCGGACTCTTGTCCATCAAAAGCAACGATTTGTCGGTGGTTTGCCAAGTTTAAATGTGGTCGTACCGACACAAATGACGCGGTACGCTCGGGTAGACCTGTGGAAGCCGTTACACCGGAAAATGTGAGTGAAGTGACAAAAATTATAATGAAAGATCGTAAAGTGAAGCTCCGTGAGATTGCTGAGATGACACAGATATCATATGGAAGTGTATTTACTGAAAAAGGTTTTTTGAAGTGAAGTGAAAAAGGTTTTTTCCAAGTGGGTGCCGCGATTGCTTTCGATGGAACAAAAACAGCAACGAGTTGATGATTCAGAAAGCTGTTTATCGCTATTTACTCGCAACAAAAAAGATTTCTTGCTGGGGGAAAAAAAAATTTGGAAAAGCGTTGGAACGATTGTATCACCCTAAAAGGTGATTAACAAAAGGTGTTATGTTGATGAATAAAAAAAAAAATTTGCAAAAAAAATGTTGTTTTCAATGTTAGTCTCGGGAGTTATTGATTGATGTGTTAACTATGATTTCTCATTAATGCATTGAACTAACTAGTAGTTTTAGAGTGATGTGAAGAAGCCAGCAAATGTTTAATATTATAGTTTCTAAGAATTTTTTTAAATCTACAAGAAGTAAATGTAGCATTTCTTGGATTTTTAAGGATTTTGAATTAGGAAGACTTGTTTCCAGATATTTATGTACATTTCTGAGTTTTTCTTCTTTTTTAAAGAGAAAGTCCATACATATCATGCTGCATGATCAATTACAATATATAGAAGTTTGTTGTTGTTGAATTATGGCATATGAAACCTACAATAGTACGAACAGATATGCATTCATATGGTTTACTTGTAGGATAGACTTGTTGTTGCAAACCAGACCTTTTTTGTTTTCTTTTCTTATTAAGTTGATATACATTACAATGTTTAACAAATTCTATACTATCAGATGTAAAATTAGACCAATAATATTGAGGAGTAATTAAATATAGCATTTGAATAGTTTCAATCTTAATGAAAATGGAACAACTATTTTATACATTTTTCTTTTTAATAATTAAAACATCTTTGACTTCATAGTACTTACATGTCCATACAAATTATCATTTTTTGTTGGGTTTTGACTTTATTACTGTCAAACAAATGAACTGAATGTTGAAGATAATAGGAAACTAGTTGCCTGTGTGTGGATAGCATATTTGCTTCAATGTTTGTAAGACTTAAAGTATTTAATTTCAGAGTCACACATACTTAACTTTAGTGACCAGCAGAATAATCTGTCACAACTGTTTAACAGTTTTGAGTCAAACAAGAGTTGCATGATCGGTAAGTACAAATTTTTGACTGTGAAGGTTACAAAATTTATCTAAAGCATCTATTATTACAAGGCATTTTAATTCAGATATTGCATAATTTTTTAACATTCTACAATGATAAACAATTGGGTATAAAACCTTTAAGGCATCAGAATGCTTGAACACAATTCCAAAATCAAACTCTTAACTTTTTGTGATGCATAAAAAAAAAATAGTCTTTACATTAGGGTTATATAAATGTGAAATAGATTTTGTTGTTAAAATTTCTTTTAAAATTTCAAAAGCATTTTGCCATTCACCTGTCCAGTTAAAATTCACATTTTTTTGCAACAACTGAATAAAAGGATATCTTAGCATTTTTAGGGATAAACTAATTGTTTGCATTTATTCAACAAAACCTTTAGTACCTTTGAAGTTCACTTACCTTTTTTGTGATTTCAATTTTTTTAACCATTTCGATATTAGTATTATTGGGAGTAACTTTGGCTTATTCAATTTCACAACCTGGAAAGCTAATTTTAATAAGGGAAAAAATTCATTTGGATAATTGGCCATGGTAGCCTAGTGGTCATGGCTTAAGATTCGTGACCATCGGTTTTCATTCAGTCGCAGGTTCGATCCGTGGCCGCTAAAGACCCACCGTGTAGCCAGTACTGATGCACATTAAATCTGTCAGGGCCTAAAGTCCTCTCGTTGGTGTGGTGTGGAAGTTAGGAGAGGGGGGTGCCAGCTCAGGTGTCGTCCTCATCACTTGACTGCGGTTCAAAATTATGAGGTCCGTCACCGATAGCCCTCGTGTTGCTTCTAGTGTGACGTTAATGAAAAAAAAAAACTAAACTAAAATCATTTGGATAATTTCAGCTTAATATTTTCCTTTTGGCACAAATGTAAAGAAAGTTTTAAGATAGTTTCAGTGTTCTTTTTCTAATGAAGGTACAATATCATCAAAATAATTGCTAGAAAAAATAATTTATTACTTAATATTCTTCGAATTAATTTATTGAAAATGTCAATAGCTACTTTAATGCCAATTGGTTATCTGCATCATTTATATAAGTCAAAATTATTGCAGAAAATAAGTTTTTCAATATCTTTTGGATGAAAGGGTACTTATTAATATTCTGTAGCGAAGTCTAAAGAGTAGAAAATTTTTGCTTCAGATAATTTGTCTAGTGAAAGGTAATGGTGCAGAATCTGATTTACCTTGAGCATTTAATTTTCTAAAATTGGTGCATATTCTAGGTCTCCCCCCCCCCTTACAATTAAAACCTAAAGTTACTGGAGCTGAATAAGAATTCTTTTCTTTTATTTATTCAGCTTGCGATAACTTCTCAACATGATTCTTAATTCTTTTTTTTTTCATTAGGAGAAGCATGATAAGGCCTCAGTTTACTTGGCAAGTCAGTTTTGAGCACGGTTTTTTGAGGTTCAACTCTGAGTTGACCATCACACTTGTCTTTAGAGAAAATTGAATCATAATTTTGAATGATTTATATTAACTCTCATCTACTTATCTCTTATGACAAACTAAGGTAGAAAATTTTGATCTTCAGAAGTCTGATAGTGTTGGGAATTTACATTTATTTCTTCATTGATATGCAAGGAATATTTTTGTTCATTTTTTACTCTTCCCCCCTCCCCCATTTTTTTCATTTTTATTGATTTGTTGACGACTGCAGTCTAATAAATTTAAATTATGCTAATTCTGGCAGTCTGAGTATAAGGTAAAGTAAACTGTGGTCTATAATAGAGGTAGGCAAATAGCAGCCCTTGGGCCACATGCTGATCGCTAAGAGTTTTTTTTTTTTTTTTTTTGTGGCTTTGGAAGGCAGGCTGGAGAAGGTAATTTTTGTAATTTCCCTGTTTAAGGAAAATTTAAAGTGCCTGAAAGTATTTATGCTATGATTAATAATCATTTGTAGAGTTTGGAGGACAAGGTCACAAGAACATTTCTGGACTTCACAAAAATTGATCCTAAATTCAATTTTTTCTCTTATCCCATCAGTGCTGATATTGATTCAGCACCTGAAGAGCTGCTGCTGTAACTTATTGACATACAGTTTGGTAACACTGTGAAAGAAATGTTTGATGTTGGGACATTAGTTGATTTTTACAAATTTTTGTCTGCTGAAATACTTCCATGTATGAAGAAGTATGTGGTAAAATGTTCATTATATTTGGGTCTATTTAACTATTTTTAAGGGAATTTTTTGGCTTGAAAATCGACAGAAGTAAATATAGATGCTTTTTGACAGACATTAATTTCCTGGCTGTGATGAATTTCAACAAATAATCTCACTCCTGATTTAAAAAAAAAAAAAAAAAACATAGAAAAGTGTGATAGGTTATATTTGTCTCATTAAACTGGTTCTATATTTAAATGTGCTTGCAGCTGTAGATGATATGAAATTAGTACAAACAGTAAATTGTAAAAAATTGTCTCTATTTTATTTAACCTATTCATTTTTTATGGTACAATTTATACTTTTCTTGAAATGCAAAATTAACTAATAAATGCAATCATTTTGAAAGATGCCAGCCTCCACTTCCACAAAAGTGGCTCCCTAGTGAAAACTATTTCCCATCCCTGGTCTAGAATGAATATAGTCACTAGTATAGTTATGGTACTAATCTTAGGGTTAATTGAATATATTCATTATACATTAATTGTACCTCCAATTTGTTGAACAATTAAGCATTTTTTTGCTGATGCTTTACCGTTAAATGATGTGGTATGATGCAAATTATCAAGGCTGGTTGGTGAAGATTTAGTTTCATATAATCTAGATACTTTCAATAACTGCCAACTCTGGTTTTTTTCATTTGGAGGCTTAACATTAGAGGTGTAATTGTACTGCACAAATTGTAAAAGGGCAAGTTTTAACCCAGTAATACATATTTGGAATGCCTTCATTCTCACAAAGTTTACTGTAAGAATGAATTGTAAGTGGTAATCTATTTTGAAAATGTTTTTTTGATCTGTTAAAGAATTAAGGGAGAAGGATCTTGTAGCAAGTTTGTCTACTTAAGATTTATAGTTTTTTTTTTTTTAATTTTTTGTTGTTGATCTTTTTGCATTGGAGAATTGCACAATTTCCTTTCTATTAAAGGCTTTTTTTTGAGGAGAAATCTTTTAAATTGGTTATTAATGAGACAATATATATATTTCAATTAAGATACAAATGAATTTTTTTCCAATTTCTGATTTCGTCATTGCAATTAATGTGTTCGGTTCAGGTATATTCTTTAAGTAATTAGAGGTATGAGTGAATTTCTATGAATCATTCAGATTAAGTTCTTATATGTATCGTTAAAAATATTTCAGTTATAAACTTTTATTCATAGAATTATTAAAGTCGAATGAAAATATTTTAATTGGTTTTATTTATTTTGTTTTAAGAATTTTGAAGCTCTGATTTATCATTATTTTTTTGATGCAAACCAACAAATTATTTTTTATTTTTTAAAAATGAAACAAATAAAACTTTTAAATTTAAAGGTTAGTTAACAATGAATATATAACAACTATAATGAAATAAGAATAATGAATTTATAACAAGTGCCTTGTGAGTAATAATGAAAGATATATGAACTTATAAATTTGTGTTTTTATATTTTTCTATCTTTATTTGAATCACAGGTACAAACATATTTACTTTTAAGTCTCCAAAATGAGATAATTTGTTTTTTTTTTTCCTGTGGATTTTAAACTCTTGTACCAAAACACAAATTTCTCTTGAACTGAAATTAAATTATATTTTTCTGTATATTAGAGGCACTGGAACAGAAACTCACATTTTCGAAGAATTGAAATGAAATTAACAAAAAATTCTGTAGATTTGAAGCACAACAACAGAAACTCGACACTTTTTCATCAAGAGAAAAATGACTTGGAATTTTTTCTTCGTATCGAATTGATCAATTGTAAAAGTCTAATGGGGTTTGGTTTTTTTTTGAAATAGTGAAAATCTGACAGTGGTCTTATTAGATGCATTCTTGTGGATGAAATAATTAGCAGCCATTAATTATAATTAAACTTGATGTTTATTAAATGATATTTTTTAGTATTTTACTAATTGATATTTTCCAAGTCATGATGAAAGCTTTATGTGCAAAGTTAAATGTCTGTTGTGGCAAGTTTTAATATCCAAAGATAACTTAGCCAGAGTCTAGTGCTTTTATATTTGAGAAAAAGGGAATTTCCCGAAATCTTGTTAATTCAGAAGTTAAATTGAAGTTTGGAAGACTCATAGTTGAACAAAATACATATGAAACTTAAAATGGAAGTTATAGTTAAAATCACACCATTTACTTGTGTAATCATAGATTTTTAACCCACTGTGTTTACATTTTGGTAATGAGTTTTCAGTAAAGAAAACTTTGTAATGACAGGACAATGATCACTATCAAAAGCACATTCTAAAACACAATTATTAATATAGAAAGATTTGTGGAACATATTGGGAAATCAATGAGAGAAGTTGTACCAACAACTTTTGTATGAGTTGGAACAGGAATTAAGAAGAACATATTGATATCCAGTTAGCCATTCTGCAAAGTCTTCTATATTGAGAGGCATGAGTTGATTTCTTTATTGGGTGTTGAAGTCAAAATCTCTAAAGAAGAAGACTGGATCTGTTAAAGTTTCCAAAAAAGGTTTTGTAAATAAAATATTATCTCTGTGGAGTATATATATTGATGATGTAAATGGAGAAATTTTTGATGTTGAGTTTGACAAAAATTGGGTGATTGTGCGATCTGTTTTGTGTATTTATTTGGCAGATATGTTTTCTGAACCGCATGCTCTAGCATTTTGTTTTATTTTACTTTGTAAATAACTTTAGTATATCTTAAAAATATATAAACTCTTATTAAATAAGCTCAAATTTCTAATGTGTAGGAAATAATTGTTGATCTTTAAAAGCAATACTTAAAATATTTGATTGAGAATAATTCCATAATTGCAAATTCATTTTAATTTTGATTATTAAATGGAAAAACAGTGACTGAGCAACTTCCTTGCTAGCATCTTTTTCTGTTATATTATATTTGCACTATTAGAAATATTTTGCATATTTTTTGCTATTATCTGACTTTTAATGAAATAAAAGGTATTGATTTGAAGTATTTTCATATGAATTTACATTATTCGTTTTTTCTTCTTTAATAAAAACTAAATGTAAGTATTAATTTCTCTTTCTCTTCTTGCAGTTCCACCAGTAATACTCGATAACAGTACTCAGACAGTTCAAACTACTTCTGGTGCAAAAGTATTTTTGCAGTGCTATGCTACTGGTTATCCTGAGCCAAAAGTATCTTGGAGGAGAGAGAACAATGATATTTTACCTACTGGTGGTGTTGTATACCGTGGAAATATTTTGGCTATACATAACATAAGTAAACATGATCGAGGTACTTATTATTGTATTGCTGATAATGGTGTTGGCAAAGGAGCTCGAAGACATGTTGGTGTTGAAGTTGAGTGTGAGTATTATTTATCTACGATCTAAATTTTGGCCAAAAGTGTACAGTTTTGAGTTTGGTTTTTGAAAAAATTGATTAAGTGTCAAGAATATTTTTAAACAATTTTTTTTAAATGAATTTTTTAAACTTTGTTTGGATTTCAAGTTTCTCAGCACTTTGTTCAACGAATTGAATAATGTGCAGTGTTGATTTGTTAATAAGATCTTTCCTGTTAAATAAAAGTAATTTTTTTAATAGAATAAGAAAAGGAGAAAAAGTAACTTTTTATGTTTTATGAAATGGAGTAGTAAATTATGTTTTGTATTCGTAATAATTTTTTTTTCTGAATACGTTATATTTATAATTGTGAATTACTTATTTAACTTTAAATTTACTTGTAAAAAACTATGAACATCCTCTTCAGTTTTGAAAATGTATATAATTTGTTTTTCTTAATGTAGCTATTTTGAAAATATATAGTTTTTTTTAATGGTCCGTCATTCTCAAAGTTTAAAAATACAATAATTTGCTACCAAATTGCAAGAAACATTTTTAAAATTAAATTTATTGATGGGGTTGACACATTTTCATGAGATTTTTGCCATTTTGTTCCTTTTAATCTTGAGTATGAAAATTTGTTTGGAATGTTTGTTGGAGGCAAAGGTGTCTCATTTACAAAGCTATTATGTCAATAAGACATTTACTTCCTCATTAAACTTATTGAGTTTAAAATATGCATTATACTGCCGAATTGCAAGCAAAGAAAATTAACTGCTTAAAAGTAAAAATTAACATAAAAAAATTAATGGCTGGAGTTTCAAAATTATGCTTTGGAAACAGTATGTAAACTTCACTATTCACTGGGTAGACAAACAAAGTTCTAGCATTTTAATTGCATACATTTGAAATGGATTTCGTTCAGCTGAAGATTGGGCGATCCTCTTAAGTTTTGCTCTAGCTAAATAAAGATTGACTTTTTCAACAATATAATTGAGGGGGCAGAAGTTACAAGAGCTCTTTCTGATTAGAAGAAAAGATTAGGGAGTAAAAATATTAAAATTATGCATTTTAGATTAATTTATTGAAAAAATCCTAGTTTAATGCCTTAAGATTATTATTGTTAAATTTAATGTTAATACTAATTAAAATAAGCTAGTGTTTCTTCTATAGATGTAGAAATGCTAGGGTAACATAGCAAGTATGGGCAAGTGAAGTAAAAAAATTTCATTGGGTAGAAACAAAAAATGCCAATGTTCTCATATGGTCACTCTCCTGAGAACCAAATGTAGCATGATGTTTGTTTTCATAACAGATGGTTCAGCTGTGAAAAATAAGATTCTAATTCAATGATTTATTGTGAAATCCATAATCTTTTGACTTGGTGCAAGATGGCTCCATGATGTTTTCCTGAGTGATTATGGCTGAATCAAGATCCTGGAAGATCTCTTTGTTAAGCATCTGGAATTTTAATATTTATTGGATTCAGATTGAAAGGATGATATATATCTGTTGGATGCGTGTTCTTGCACACATATATTTTTGAAGGAAAATATATCGGGTTTACTGAAGTATTAATCGTATAATTGTTATAACACAGATTAAGATTAAAATGGAACTAAATTAAAAAAAATAATACTTATTTTAAGTTCTGAGCATTTAGGAAATATATTTTATATTTTTTAAGTCAACTTTAGTTGGATATTAAGTTTCCTCCTCTAGGTGTATTCTTGCTATGTGTCATGTTTGAACCTTTTTAAAAATTGTGATCTGTTGTACTTTAAATTATTTTTAACTGAGGAAGATTGATGATTAGCTTTTATATTTTATCAAAAATTCTAAGAGAAATCTGGGAATAGGATTATGGTTTAGATGATAAATGAAAAACATGTGATTATAAGTATTAGTATCATTCTTCAAAAGAATACACACACACACACACAATTGAAATTTAACAAATTTAAGTTTTTTAAAAAAAATTATTCCTTCTTAATTATTCACAATAATACTATGTGCAACAATTTTTTAATTTGTCCTTCCTGTGCATTTCAATTACATGTGTGAGTAAAAATTGTGTCTGCAGTAGGTGAGTAGTCATTGTCATAAGAAGTTCTTGGTTTGAACCTTTGTTTTGTGGGTTTCAAGTCCTGATTCCACCAAAGATTTGTTATGCAGCTGGGCTGATGCACTTTAAATTTATTTAGGCATAGTCCTCTGATAGGCAGGGTATGGAAGTATGTGGAGTCATCTCAGGTGTGGACCTCTGCACTTGACCATGACTTAAAATTACTCTGTCCACCTTAAATAGCCCTCATGTTATTCTAAGTTTGACATTAATAAACAATCAATCATTCAAATAAGTAAAAATTATTTTAATGTTGTTGTTATGTTTGCTAAGTAATATTATTTTAATTTCATTAAAAATGCTTGTGTTCTTTAAATCTTTCATATTCCTTGGTTATAGCTTCATAAGATTTTACTTTGTTCTTGAAGATGCCTATAGCCCTTGTGTTGTTTCTAGTTTCATGTTAATAAACTTTCTTGAAGAAATATTTATATTCAATATTGATTCTTTTAGTTGCTCCTGTTGTTTATGTTCCGAAGACTAGATATAAGCAAGCATTGGGTTATGATATGGATTTATATTGTCAAATCGAGGCTTATCCAGAACCATCCATTTTATGGTTAAAAGACCAACAACAAATATTTGATAATCAACGTGAGCATTTTATTACAACATTTAGTTCGGAATCTGGTTTTCTTGAAACGAAACTACGTGTTGCTGAAATCGAAGATGATGATTATGGTGTTTATACATGTAAAGCTATCAACAAACTTGGACATGACCAGAAATACATAACACTGGAAGGTAAATATATTATGCTTTTTAAAAAAGGAAGAGTCCAATTTATATTAACAATTCTTGAAAAACAAAAGTTAATTTAAAATATAGTATCACTTAAATAACTTTTTTAGATTTATGTAGCTCTTAATTCAATACTCCTTATGATGTATGAATTTCATATTTTTAGTTTTACTGTTTCTATTCATCTGGAAGATTTTAACATAATTATATGTTTTTGATTAAATCTTTCTCAGAAAAAAGATTACGCAGCTTTTTTCTATTATATTTTGATTTACTCTAAATATTATTACATAAAAAATATCCACAATTTATCATTTAGATGGAAATTATTTCAAACTTCAAATTCATTACTATTCTAGAACTCACTGGTAAAGGAATTTATTTGGAACTTATCTAATAAATAAGTGCCCACAGTAGCCTACTTGTCATGGTTGCGCACTCACAATCGATGTGTTTTGCTGAGTCATGGCTTTGAGCCTTGATGCCACTAAAAACCCACTGTGTAGCCAGGGCTGATGCACATTAAATCTGTCATAGCTCAAAGTCCTCCTGTTGGTGTGGTGGGGAAATTAGGAGGTGCCAGCTCTGGTGTTGTCCTTGTCATTTGACCGAGGTACGAAATTATGAGGTTCTTTGCCAATAGCCCTGATGTTGCTTCCCATGCAATATTAATAAAACTGATCAAATCATGTAGTAAAGAAAGATGGAAATATTTTTTTCCTAGTATTTTAATTTTTCGTAACTAATTCAGTTAAATAAATGGGTTTTTTTATTTATAAAAATATCTTTTAATAGTAGAGCATCATTGACATTTGCATTCATCCAACTTGTAAACAATTTAATTTTTCAAAATAAAAGATAGCAGCATAATTCCCCTCCCCCTTTATTTTTGCAACTATGAGTTATGTTGCATTTCTTCTCATGATTTTTTTTTATTTTTGTAATTATTTTAAAAGAATGGGTATGCTTTTCAAGAAAAAGGTTCATAAATGATGCATATATGGTACACTCATTGTGAAAAGGCTTTTTGAATTTGCAGGCAGTATTCATGTTTTCCAATTATTAAATCAATTTTATTAAATTTTTTTTAAAAAGAAGCGTTAACTATATTGAATACTTTTTGATAAAATAAGATAAGAAAAGTTGTAATTACCAATAAAACTTTACATTTATACTTCAAAAAGAAATAAATGTAATTTGCATTAGATGTTATGCTAAAATTGTAAAAATTACAATGAGATTTACAAATTATTAAAATATCACAATATTCATTACAGTTTATAAATTATGTAATTTTTATGTGGAGTAAAAAAAGAAAAGTTTTTTTTTTTTCCTCTTGAAAAATTGCATGAGATGAGTATTACAAATGTATTAAATTTTTATTCAAAATTTCTGTAATACTACTTTGAAATATAATTAAAAAAATTAAACACATTTATATTACCTTTCAGTTATAAAATTTATTTTCATACGAACCCTTTGTTAAATGTTTTTTAAGATATTTCAAAAAATTACTTTATTTTGTTCTCATGTACTTTTTTTTAAATAAAAATTTCTCACTTTATTTTATTCCATAAATGTTCATATGTTTTTTCATTTTTTGATTAACTCCTGTATTTGTTTGTTATATATATTTCATTCACTTCTGATATTGCTTTTTATGTGTGTGGTAATTTTCCCATATTTTACTTCATTTTCAGAATCCTACACAATTGAATGTCCACCAGTTTGTGGTTTAATTGGTTCAAGTTCAATTTTCCACTACTGTCCACTTTTAGTAATCACTCTCAGTCAGATTATTTATTTATTTATTTTTAAGAGAAGTGTATCAACATAACTATTCATGTACGTTCTTTACTCTGGCAAGCTTTGATTGGAGCAGCTTACTAATGGATCTGGAGTGATATTTTTTTCTGAAAGTTTTTAAAAGGGGGATATTTCCTTCATATAAAGAAAACTTGTTATTATGAAATTTGTGATGTATATATTTATTGCTTCATAATATTTTTATTGAAGTCATATTATTTCATATTCAATATTTTTTAAATTTTTTTTTTTTATGAGAAATGGTTGATCTGTATAGGAAATTTCATTACAGAATGTATATTTTTTGAAAAAAATATTTATACGTTCAAACACTGTAATGCATCCCCATATTGAATCTCTTTATATATAGTTTTATATATTTGTTTTTTTATTGTTATAGTTTGGAATCTCAGTTTCCTAATTTTAAAAGCATTTGATTTTACAAATTACTTAAATTTTTTTAAATGTTAATATTTTCGTATTTCAAGATATTTGTATGCATGTATCAGAAGTTACTGTTTGATGATTTTTTTTTTATGTCTCTTAAATATTAAAAAAAAAAAAAAATTATTTTTTTAAAATTTCTATTTTTTTTTTTGTTTAAGTACACATATTTATCCATATTTTCAATTAAAAAAAGCAAATTGGATAAGTAAAATTATATTTGCAGCTTTTTTTTTGTAATTTTGTTATTGTTGTAGAAATTAATATTTATAGACTCAAAATATATATAATTTGTGATATACACAACATTCCTTTTATTTGTGTATTAATTACAAATTTTAGAAATTTTCCCATTTTAGTTTGACTTTTTAATGATATTAAAAACGATTTCTTCTGTTTTTATTAGTTAATGCATATTATTTAGCAATAGATTTTCATGAAGAAATAGTATTGGAATGAAAATTGCACAATTATCCATATTTTTCATGATTCTACATTCCACATTTATTGTACTAGACAAAAAGTTATTAATCATCAAAAAACGATTTGAAGATTATTATTATTGCACATATTAAATATTTATATATAAAATAAGTTTTCTCTTTTGTTTTCAAAATGTTCATTTAAATTATGTGACTTTTATTTTTGATGTTTTAATTTGTTATGAATGCAAATAATCAATATTACTTTAGATGGGATTCAAATGAATGTATTACCCAAAGGAAATTTCGTATAAAGGATTGATGTTGTTGATTTTTTTATATATTTACTTATATTTTTTAATTTTACTTTTTAAAACTGGTGTTGGTGATTCTGTTGTGATTTATAATCAAAATTTTATTTTTCTTAATTTTATAATTACATGTTTTGTATTTTATTGTTTATATATGTTGTAATTTTAGAAAAATGTATTAAAATTTATTTTTGATTGGTTTTTTAAAGGTTCGTAGTTATGGTTAGTTTAGTAATATATAAAATTGTGTTTTTAGATTGTGTATTAGTGGTTTGATTTTATTTTATGAATCTCATACTTTTTTGTTCATTCCATCTCTTCAGTTTAACAAGTGATAATGAAGTGTTGAATATGTCTTTCTGAGGTTATTTAAATTAATTATGAATATATTGCAATTTTTTTTCTATCAGCTGCATTTAAATATTAAATATTTTTTCCAGTGAGTGTTGGTAAAATATTGTAGGTAATTCTATTAAAAATTTTAAGACTGAGAATTTGTTTTGTGTGTGTGTATGATATATATATATATATATATATATCATACACACACACAAAATATGTTAGTGGTCTTGCCGTGAAGAATTTATTTATTTACATTTACACAGCTTACATTTTTACTCACTCTCTGGACCGTTATACTCCTTTACCATACAACTTATTACCAACCAATTGTTTGCATCCTTTTACATTTTATTACCAATCAAACAATGATTAAAATCTTTTTTCAATTTATATGGTGATGTGTTATATTTTTTCATTTTGAGTGTGTGATATACATCTTGAAGCTTAAAGAAAATTCCTTCTTACTACTCACATATTTGAATCTTCATTTCTTTGAATTTTGTAAGTAATTTTTATATTTTGATCTGTTGATAATTTTTAGAATGATAGATTTTATTTTGTAAATTTTATCGTTGAAATTTTTTGCATTTTTTAATCATTGAACTTTTTTGTCATTTGGATTTCCCAATTCAGCCTACTAGGAATTATAGATTTTATTTTTGTAGATTTTATCGCTGAATTTGTTTGCATCTTTTAATCATGAACTCTTTTGCAATTTGGATTTCCTAATTCAGCCTACCAGGTCGCAAAGGGGGAAGGTTGGTACCATTAAACTAGTTTAACCCCGCTTAATCGGTCCTCAGCCCGATATTGCTTTTTGACTTGCTGGGTTCTATATTTTCATTTATTTTTCTTTCATTGTTACATTTCTTTCTGGATTTTTGTCTTTTTAAATATTTTAAATTATTCATTAACATATGGAAACATAGCCTTTGTAAATTTTACATTTAGTTCTATTTTCTAAATTTGCATTTTATCCATTTTGCATTGTTTTTTGTAAATGTTCTCTCAAATAGATGTACTAATTTTTCATTTTATTTTAAAAGCAATTTTACTGTGTAATATGTCTTTCAATTAGGTGTATGATTCCATATATTTTTTTAGAATGACAAAAAATCTTTTCTGTGCTAGAATAACTGATATTAAGTACATAACATGTAAAGTCAATTTTAAAAATGGAGTTTTAAACTTGTAACATTTGTAAATAACTATCATTTTGTAAATGTAATTTTCATTGATATATATTTATATGTTATATCACTGTTATGACCAAGTATATTTCCGTCCATTTCTTATACATTAATTGCGTAGTTACATAGGTATTGTATTTGTATATTCTTTGAGCACTGATGTTTTTTTTTTTTTGGTTTTCAAATAAAATATCTTTTGACATATATTTTGTTTTTCTATTTTATTGTTTTATCTGTATGCTTATATATGATTTCTGATTTCTTTGATTTATTAAAAAATTAAAAAATCAATTAAGTCTAAAAAAATTGTTAAGCTGTATTTTCTGCTCTATTTATTTGGGTGACTACTATCTTTAATTGTTAATTGTTATGTAATAGTAAGAAATATATAATTAAATGATTAGATATTCAAATTTTGTAACATTTTATTCTGTTTAAAAAATGCTTTACGTATTGAAATATTACGTTATTCTGATTGATGGAAATTTTGATACAAGCTTAGTATTAATCATTTTAAAATATATTCATTGACAGGTATTTTTATTGCATTAGAGAGTTATTCTTTTTAAATACATTCCTTTAGTAAATTTTCTCTTATAATGAAACTTATAGTTTTGTAATGATATATTTCAAAAATTCAATTTTCTTTTCTTTTTTTTATTAATAAAATAAGTATGAATTTCTAAAGATATATTAACAACTTTTGTTTCAATTGTAGCTTGACTGGAAATTTCTATATATTTGAAGAAATGAAATATTTTTTAAACTATGCTTGAGCTAAATCTGTCCCAGAACCTTGGAGTTCCAAGATAATTTTCCTCCCTTAAAATATCAGAAACTGTGTCTCAGGAACTTGAATTTTTAAATTTATTTTAACAGTAATTACATTGGAGTTTTTAAGGTAAATTATTAAAAAAATTATAGTATTTGAACAATGTATTGTAATGTAATAAATGAAATTGTATTTACTGTAAAAAGTAATAATGATGGCTTATGTAACACAGCAATCAATAACTCCCGAGACTAACCCAGAGATGGCGCTCGTAGTAAACCAGTAACCAGGTCTTTCTAGAGTACGAACCTTTGCTTGAAACGTGTCAAAATTTTAAGTCAATCGGACCAGGAAAAAGGTTTTTTTTGAAGTGAAGTGAAAAAGGTTTTTTCCAAGTGGGTGCCGCGATTGCTTTCGATGGAACAAAAACAGCAACGAGTCGATGATTCAGAAAGCTGTTTATCGCTATTTACTCGCAACAAAAAAGATTTCTTGCGGGGGGAAAAAAAAATTTGGAAAAGCGTTGGAACGATTGTATCACCCTAAAAGGTGATTAACAAAAGGTGTTATGTTGATGAATAAAAAAAAATTTTACAAAAAAAATGTTGTTTTCAATGTTAGTCTCGGGAGTTATTGATTGATGTGTTATGTCCCCATGCCTGGCAATCCTCTGGGGTACTAGCAAGAATATAGATCCATTTCATTTCATATTTTTGATCAAGGCCTTGAATCTTCTTTGACATTGTATCTGGGAACCTGTCTCTTAATATCTCTAGGTGGACAAATGACAATATTATTAAATATATATTTTTTTGTATTATAAAAATGCATTATTTTGCACTTCTTTGTAGACTTCTACTTAGCATTTGAATTTCATGGTGAGATTGCTAATATGTTCCATTAGGTATGAAAGTAAAATAATAATAATAAATAATTTCATATTTTGAATAGTACACAGTTTCTTAAAGTACTGCCAGAAAAGCAAATGACAAAATTATGCATATAACTGTCTTAGATTAAAAAATATTAAGTAAATTTTTAATCAGTTTCAGTATTAAATTCTTCTACTCTATTATCGTGTCTTGAATCTCTTATGGGCTATCCTTTGGGTAATTATGGGCATCATGATCATAAAGTACCCTAGTGATCGTTTCATTTATCATGGGACTTGTTGTTTTTGGTAAACAAACCCCCCGGATACTCAAATGATTTTCTTTATTTTCGACCCTTCTTGTCTATAAATTTTTACTTTTTTCAAGTTTTTTTCTATTGTGTACATCACAGGTTCATATTGTTTGGCATAACATAGCCAAATTTGGCTCTTATACATATACCTTAAAAAACCCTCAATTTCCACTCACTCATTCTGAACCTTGAGTACTTTTGCATGTAATTTAAAGTTACACTCATTGCCGCAAAAAAAAGTTACACCTAGAAAGAAGCGAGCCACGTAAAGGCTACCAATAAGAAATTATTTTTTCTCTGTTAGATATGCAAATGATTAAAGTGTCCGCCTCGTTGGCGTCAGTGATATCAGCAAATACGTGACTCACCGCGTCTCTAACCCCAATGGTCATTTTTCTTATCCATAGGGTTCACTCTGTTGTAAACACGGGTGATGTGCCCTCGGGATTTCCTAGCGATCCTTCTCAATTTTCACCCCCCCCTCCATGTCAATCAAATTTTTTAAAATCTTTTTTTTCCTTCCATTTTTCAAAACGTTAAGATCACAGCTATACCTTGTTTGATACAACATAGGCACAACTAGTTCCTGGATCATTAAATTTCATCCTCACTCACTCACCGCATCACTAAGGACCCTTTCAAAAGTTCTCCCAATGCCCTTAATTTTGATTCTAAGTAGCGTGTTCGGGTTTAAATTATCACTTCGAAGTTTAGAATGCCTTTGAGGAGAAGATGACAGCCATTTGAACAGTTAGACGCCTTTGAGAATGCTCGCATCGTAGGAATGCGTGAAGGTGGATTGCCATTCCGTCTGCTTTGCGCGTCATATCGGTCGTGCAGTTGTTACAGCTTCGTGCTGTTGGCTGAATTTGGTACAAGGAAGTTATCGCTCACGATAAGTAGGTTCAGGGACAGCTACATAGACTATAAGTAGGGAAGATAGAATAATTGTCTGGCAAGCGCGAAGCACACCAACTGCCACGATACCGCATATTATGCGAACAGCGACATCCACAAAAGATGAACGTCATTCGGTACGTCCAGTGAAAATGACTACTCCCGAAATGATTGACAAAATCCACGGTGTGGTTTCGAGTGATCGACGTAGCACAAAATAAGGCCACTGTCATATAGCAAGGTACAGTGTTTTTTGCATAAAAAATTAGGTGTGAAAAATATCGACAAGATGGGTGGCGCGTTTGCTTTCAGTGGAAAATAAACACAATCATGTGGTCGACCCTGAGGCTATTTTGGCACGTTTTTTTTGTCGCAATCCTTACGATTTCCTGCGTCGGTACAAAACTTTGGAAGAAACGTGGATTCACTACTATACTCCAGAGACAAAGGAACAATCAAAATAATGGGTCTTGAAGGCGAATGGACTCCTAAGAAAGTAAAGAGTGAAATCGGCCGGCGAGGAGATGACACGGTTTTTTGGGATTCACACAAGAATGATCTACCCCGATTACTTGGAAAAAGGGGGAAAAAAAACTAGAAAGTATTGTGCGTTGTTATTGCAGCGATTGAGCGAAGAAATCAACATAACCATTTGAAAAAGGGAAAGAGCCTCTTCCATTAAGACAATGCACCGGTGCAGTTTTGATGGCCAATATCACGAAATCAAAGTTTGAATTATTACTACATCCACCGAATTCGACCCCCAGAGACATTTTTTTTTATTTCCCAACTTAAAAAAATGGCTCTGCGGACAACGGTTCATTTCGAACGAAGAGGTCATTGCGCATACAGATGCCTATTTTGAGGACCCCCTGAAATCTTACTCATTAGATGGCTTTAAAAGGTTGGAGAAATGCGTGGAAAAGTGTAGGTAGTTAAAAGGAGATAATGTTGAAAAAAATATCCCTAAAATAATTTTTCTATCTTTTTCTAAAGACTTATTGAACGACCCTCTCATAATGGTATGGGATACGATTTTGTACGATGCTTGATCACTGCTGGTCTTCTTCAGAAGCATTTCGACGGTTCAAAGATACATTAGTGAAGTTATTCACCCAACTGCCATTTTTGTGAAGGCTCATCCGAGTCCTCTTATTTCAGCAAGACAACGCTGGTGTTCACATATCGCTGCCATCTCTAGAGCTTGCCTTGCCATCAATGTCACTATTCAATTGCCAGCAGCATCGTCAGACCTGTCGTTCATTGCAAACTTATGAGATGCTGTTGACCGTTCTGTTAAGATTCCATTTCTATCACAATAGTCGAGTTGAGTCAAGACATTATTAAGAGCATCTACGACTCTATGCCATGACATGTGGCTGAATGCATTAGAAACGATTGCTGGCCAACATTAAGATTTGTAATGTTTTTGCATTTTGATCAATAAATTTTGGTACACCCTCGCTCACAAAATCACTTCTTGTCGTTGGTGAGTATTTTTCAAATATTTCAATAATTCCTTTCAGGTGATACTTTTTTTTTTTTTTGACGATAAGTGTTTCAAATTTAAAGGGTAGCTCAGGCTAAATATGTAAAATTTTAATTATTTAAAACGCGTTTTAATTTTAACTTTTTAAAAGTGCATGAAATGTAAGTTTGCTTAAAATGCTTAGAGAGGCTTCTATAAAATAATCGCTGTTTCCTTTTGCATCGGATCTCGTTACTGTTTTTTTTTCTTTTTACCTTTTTAAGATATTGTTCGCAATAGTAGCACAGATAATGTACCCATTGCCGATATATATATATATATATATATATATTATATTTAAGGCTACTTATTTTTTCATGTATTATTTTTTAGCCACCCAAAGGGCTATTGTTTTAGGTGGATCACTTTTGTCGTACCAGATCACTTTTCAACTTTTTATCCTTTACTTCAATTTTAATTAGATTTAGCTTAAATATATTCAAGTTAATAGATTATCGTTCGCTTTAATTTTAATTATATTTAACTTAAATATATTCAATTTACTAATTTACCGTTTGCTTTAATTTTCATATCGGAAAAGTTTACTATTGTCCATTTCTCGATATTTCATCGTTTACTTTAATTCTCATATTTAATCGAGTAATTTAATAATAATTATACAAAAAAAAAAAAAAAAAAACGCTCCTTGGGTTGCTAAATATGTTCTTTGCAAGACTGTATAGAAATTTTCTTAAAATTTATTATTATTTATTTATTATATTTGACTGCTGTTACCTTTCTGGCTCTTTCTTAGATTTAAAAAGTTGTTTCAGTAAGTTCCTCCTATGAGCGTAAATATACAACTGCTCTTATACCATAAATATCTATAAACATTAAAAGACTCTCACAAGCAAATTTTCAGATATTTTCAATTCTGATTGGCAAATAATAGCACTCGTAAAATTAAGGCTGAAGTCTGCAACTTTCATTATGTTTTGCTTTCAAATCCAAATTGCTCTAATCGATGATTCCTTAATAATAATATGCAACTGAAAATTGTGAAAGTCAATTTACAAAATATTTTAGAGATGATGGTGTACACACCCAGATTGACACCATTTATTTTGGGGAGATGCTTTTTTTATGCTTAATTTTGTATGCGATATGCCAATTACGATGTTAGGACTAAATGCTACGCGTTGTAAGTGATAAAAATAAAATAACCCGAACACTCGACTTCCGGTCGCATACTGCATCATGGTCAACGTTTTAAGTAACTACATACGGTAGTAATTCAGAAATAAAATCTGTAGTGGCTTTTATGTCTTCTGCTGGTAAGTATGGACATCACTCACCCGAGGTATTTTAGAGATCTTTTTCTTTTCCCAAGAAGTTTACCGTCATTCGCAAACAAGAATGATGCCTTAGCAGTCCTTTATTTTCAACCTTCCTTCTTGTCAATCATTTTTAATTTTTTTTTTTACAAACTTCTAGATCACAGTTATTCTTTTTGTCGCAGCATAACCATATCTGGCTCTTGCGCCATTAAACATCACTCAATCTCTCCATTGATGAATAAAAAATTTGAATTAAAATTTTATAAATTGAGAATATTAATTAGATCACTACTTTTGATATTTTGATTCGAAAATTAATTTATAACAATAACATTCCTTCAAAAGACTTGAACGTTTTCTGATTAAATGTTTAGTAATGAATAAAAACCTAGACGGTGAAAGAATTTCCTAATTTTTCAATACATTTAGTTTACATTTTTTTGGACACAGATGTCAACAAAAGATTTCCTAAGATGTTTTCTATTCTTCACATCTCTATTGTTGGTTAAACAATCTCGCTTTTCTTTATTGGATTTTCTTTCAAGTATTGTTTAAAATATATTTGTTAAGCATTATTTTATCTTTGTTTATAATTAAACTTTTGTAAAGTGCAAACCTAAATATAACACTTATTAGGTATTGTTAAAATGATATTTTTTTTCTGCTTCTTAATCATTTCCAGCTATGATTTATGTTTCGCGGAGCTATCCATTTTCAAAAGCATTAAGAAAATTTTTGTTCGAGAAATTTCGTCTGAAATTATTGAAGGTAAATATATTTAAATATTGAAGGAAAAAAAAAAGTTTTTTTTTTTAACTTCATCAAGTATATCAAATGTTCCAAAATTTGACTTATGTTTCGCGGAGTTATCAATTTTTGAAAATATTAAAGATTTTGTTAGAGAAGTTGCACCTGAAATTGTAGAAGATAAATATTGAAATAAGGAAAATAAAATGTTTCTTCTTGAAATATAAATTAAATATTCTAAAATCTTAAGCATCAACAATAAGTTCTTATTGTAGATATGTTTTTCTTATTGATTATGGGCTTACAGTGCAAGAGCCAAATCCGGCTGAGATGTTCCAAACATTTATTAAATAGATTTTCTTAAAGAGATGGAAAAAATTCTAGAAAATTATAACTCCACGATTAAAGATTTAACAAATAATTTTAAAAAAAAAAAAAAAAAAAAACATTTATATACTTTTAAATTTAATATTTTACTACATATCTTAATAAACTCCGATGTTTTTTTTTTTTTTTTTTTTTTTTTTTATAAAATCATATATTTTTACTTGCCTCTTTGAATGCGATCTTTGAGTGGATGCAAATGATTTAATGATGAAAAAAAATAGAATCTTCTTCTTAAGGCTGACTTTCAAAAAACTGCCGAAGCTCATCTATATGTATTAAATTTTCGAGACAATCATACGATCCATTGTGGCACAATAGTTTAAAATCACTGATCAATATCTATTAATTGAATAAAACTTCTTAAACATTTCATAAGCTGTTATAAACATAATTTGAGGCCATGGCAACGACATCGAACGCGTGATCGAGTCCAAATTCCACTTAAGGTATATCATATAGAAGGGATATAGTTCCCGTTAAATCATCTGCAGCACTAAAATAAGGACTTTTAATCAATGGAAATTTCCAGTAAATTTTTTTTATAAAGGCATCATTGTATCAACAGATTGATCAATAATTTATTTAAAATTTGATTAAGAACAATATAATTGTGGAGTGATTTTCTTGATGACCATTTTAATTCTCATATAATCATATACACTTCCTTTTCATATTTTATTACAACGTGTAAATCTTTTACCACAGCGTTCTGTATTCTTATTCGGACGTAACAGATATCTGTAGGAAATACGTTGTTTGTTTAAGTTAAAGTCTGTCTGGGTTAAGATCCCAGATGGCGCCCATCTCCGTTTCTATAGCCTGGGGCTCTAATTACTAGCTAATGTCCATGCAAGCCTGATACTGAGCTCCCTGTTAATTTTCAAAGCAAACTTGGTACTTTACCCAAACCGAAGTCACCGGAATCGATTCTGAGTCGGCAGCGCTTTCAGTCAGACATGCTAAACACTACATTACCGTGGTCACGCTGTATAGGTAATACTCGTATTTCGTACATTTACAAGAAAATTGAATGTAATTTATAATTCGATGCTATCATTATAAATAATAGTACGTGTAGTATTGTATGTTGTTTTTTAATATGGTCACTGGATCCGAAATCTTACCAAAACTCTCCAGTAATGAAATTCTGCTCAAAACAATTTTCGTATTTCATACATTTACAAGAAAAGGGTATTCAATATGTAATTAAATGTATTTTCTTACAAAATTTGTTATAAAATGTTTTGGTCTAGATGCAGTATACGCCAGAATGCAAATTCAGACCTCCTTCCCTCAACTTAATATTTATGGCATTTATGGCTAATATTGTAATTGTCATGTACGAAGTTTGGCATAAAAGACCTATGATCAGAAAAACAAAACAAAAGGGCGCCAATTCGGGCATATTCTGCATCAGCTTCAATTTCAAAAGTATTCTGAAATGTTTATTTTCAGGTTCGATACATGACAAAATATATTTGGGATCTACAGTAAGAATTTCTTGCTTTGGAAAAAAATTTTTACCAAAAAGACTGAAGGCCTTTTCTTGGGAACATTTAAAAAGTCCAGTTTTAAATGACAACAGGCATCATATCAATGAACATGGTGTCTTAACAATAACTGACGTATCTATCGATGACACAGGAATTTTTTTTTGCATAGGTAACTCTACATCCGGTGCAAGAAAAGTGAAGCATGTTATTGAAGGTAAGCGTACTAGCCAAGACAGCATAAAAAGTATTTTAGATTTCTGCATCGTAATTTTTATTCCATATTGTAATTAAAATGATTCAGATTTTTTTTTTTATAAGGATAATTTTTTATTTTATATTGTTGTAATTTTCTTATTATAATGACATTCAATAAAATTCTATTGACAAGAGAGAGGGGGGAGCACCACTTCTTTTTCAAGACAAAACCAATCAATAATATACCTTATTTTTTGAAAAATAAATATCTTTAATAGACCACTTTTTAATGGACCACTATGGGAACGAAGTATCTGCTGGATAAATTGATTCACATGAAATACATTGAGTATCGGATCTTGGGAAGACCGGTAAAAATGTCGAAAATACTGGTTTACTTATTTGGGTGGAATGCAGTTTAAGCTCACCTTTGGCGAGAAAAACTTTTTTGGCGAAAAATTGATACAATAAGTTAGTAATTTTTTTTTCTTATTCTTTTATTTGGCGATTTTCAAAATTTTGTCGACAGGGGAATTAAATTGCATTTTCATTCACATATTTACCACTTCACTGCATTTTTTTAAAGACAAGTTTGATTTTTATTCCATTATAACTATATTGCACTTAACTGTTTTAACAAAATTTTACCAATGAAATATTTTCACTCGCTAAATTATAGTAATTAAATGGAAATAATTGTAACAGTAGTGATGTCAGAGATTTTGCATTAACAGTATTTTGATGAATAAATTATTGTTAAGTAAAAGTATTGTATTAGTACCAAAGCCAAAACATTTTCACTTAGTTAATTACAGTAATACGAGCATATTTCCATAGGTAAGGTAACAAGAGCTTTAATGGGTGCACAAATTCCCGGTATGAATTAATTTCCCTGTCTAGACAGCTAAGACAAAGAAAACATTTGAACACTGTTGGAAGATGAAGCTAGTTGTGCGTTAAAATTGGTCGAAAAAAAAAATGCGTTGACGGAAACATGGTCGGCAAATGAAGTAAGAAATATGATAAGGTTATTAAGTGAAATGTGAATTAGTCTAGTGAATGTGAAACATGTGGTTGAAAATATGATAAGGAATTCAAAGAAACCTACTCCAGTTGAAATCCTTCAGCAAGTGATGGAAGTGAACGGAGAGTGGAATACCATGATAACAGGTGTGGTTTTGATGCACGGAATTGTTAAGGGTTGGACAGAAGTGCGAGACGATCCAAGATAATCGCGGTTAGGAATATCTATCACCAATAACGTGTTCCGTTCCAAAGTTTTGTTTCAAGCCGATCGTAAAATTTTCCTCAGCGAGATTGTTCGACCTTGGCGCTGATTTCTTCTATGCCGGTTTTGATACGTTGGTGTGCTTATGAGACAAATGCTTTGAAAACCATGTTGACTATGTGGAGGTTACATACACACGTGTCTTACAAAACGTTGTGCATCTCTTTGAATTCGGGAAAACAGGTTTTTCCCTCAAAGGGGTTGTTTACCTTACAATTTGAGCTGCCCTCGTAGTATCAATACCAATGATTTTGCTAAAGAAAATTAATTTTCACTCACTTAATTATATATTTAAGTACGTGAGTAGTTTTTTTTTTCAACCTCTGATTGAGTTGCTGAACAAAGAGACAAGTGGTGGTCGGCGACTGAGCATTTTTCTTTAATTATAACCCCTGATGATGATGATGACATATTATCATTCTAAGTTCTGCTGTAGGCATAAATATAGATGTAAAATTGAGGCTCTCGCCAAGTGTGAATTGCACAGTGTTATTCACTTTCTTAAAGCAGAAGGGAAATAGTTCATCGGCTTAAAAATGTATTTAATAAATGTATGCTGTGTGTGTGAACGACATGGCGCCATCCATATTCTTTCATTTAGTATACTTACAAAGTTATCAGGACTTATGATATGAAACTCGCTTAAATTTTCAATTGTACATTTTGTACAAGTGTAGTTTTTTTATTCTGTTTTGTCTATTGTTTCATTTTTATAAAGAGCCCACATTTATTTCTGAAGTTTATTTATGCAAATACCTAAAGAACTAAAGTGAACTGAATTTCCTATTTTAGTATATAGCGTTGTTCATAAACGCAATTGAGAGGATAGATTGATGGTTTGGATTTCTCAGCTTCCTAAAAATATATCATCAACCATCAGCTGATTTAATTTGAAGGGATTTTGATTTTAGATACAGGATAATTTTTAGTATCGCGAATTATTTTTAAAACCTGCATAATTTTAAAATTTCTCAAGTTTACCACAAATTAAGGCTTTTTTTTCAAATTGAGATTTAGTGAAATTATATTGTTAATAAATAGTTATTTCAATTCTTAACCGCCTTATGAGAGTTTTGATTTCTGCGAGTTCGGAATTGCTCAGGTAATTCAAATTAAGACCAAAAGATTTAGTGAAATATACGCGGAAAATTTTTTAAAATTTTTTTAATTTTCAGGATGGATAAATTAGCAAATGAAAATAATGAGAAAAAGTTAGTAATTATTAAGTCAGAAAATTTCAGCATAAACAAAGCTCAGTAAAAATATAATCTGAAATAAGCTATTAGAACACTTTCCATTATCTTTTGTTTTCATTAAAAATGATTCAATGATCTGCCACAAAATCAAATATTAAAATTAAAATGAAGTTCAATTTTAGAAGTTATATCCGAATCAAAACATTCATATTTACTGTTATTAGTCTAAGAAATATTTCAATAAATGTACTGAAAGTTGAAATTTCCAACATGATATATATTGGACTGCTGATAGAATAGTTTTTAATTACTTTACATGAGATATGATAGACCCAATGGGCTAAACATTACAATAGCATAAAGAATAAAAATATCTAATGCACATAAAAATGAAAAATATACATTATTTGCTCATAAGACATATATTATACATATTCGTTTTATATTTTCTATTTTTATACCATGCATCATACAGCGTTTCTTAAATTATGAATGAAAAATATTCTTCCTTGGGAAAAAAAAAATGTAAAAGTGTATATTTTGATCCACATCTTGTTTATCTACGCCATTTTGAAAAATAAAAAAAAAATTTAAGTGACAGACAATAATTTCAGTTTTAAATAATAAGCTGTTACAAGGAATCTTCCCCTCTCCTCCCCAAAACTATTTGCATTTTTAAAATCTTTTCTCAAAATTATTTTAAAATTGATCAACACTCTATATTTCCAATTATAATTGTTTTATCAATCAAACTTTCTCAAATATTATATTATGACCCATTTTCAAAGACAAAGCTGTTTGTGTTTCCTTAAGACAGAATTTTATGAGTTACGAAACAAAAAAAAATGTTATTTATCGCGTTCATAGTTTTTACTATCGATATTAATTCTTCTACACCTGAAAGTTTTTTTCAAGTAACTGTGACATCACACGCAAGT